>JBBPBX010031358.1:0-15029 GCA_038048925.1 Garcialebias charrua
AACCCTCGGCAGCGGATAGTTATATAAGGTTCCCCTACAAAATAAAAGCACTGTGCTCACCTTCCCGGAGCTCTTGTTCTTCCTGTAGGTGACTCTGTACTGCAGCTGCTCAGCGAACACGTCCCTGACGCTCAGCTGGCGGCCATCTTTGAACAGCGCTGTGACCGGGTCGGTGACGTGCAGAAGGACCGTCCTCTGGTCCTCGCCCGCCTTCATCACAAAGTCCGGCTGGCTGATGTCAGCTGAGGAGAGCACAGCACGGGTCATCGTTAATATGTCGACTCAGAGCAGAAGTTCTGTTTCCTCCAGAGTTCAGCGAAAAGTTCTGCTGCTTCATTAACAGGTTTATGTTGTATCTCCTGAAGATGGAGGACTGAATGTTACAGTGACATCTCACTGTCATTAAAGAGCAGAACAGGAGGAGTGGTCCGGTTCAGGTGGACTGTGTGTTCCTTCACTGTTGAGGTGACCAGCCTGAGGACAAGAAGAACCCGTCCCTGACCACCTCAGAAGAACCGCTGACAAGATGGACTCTGGTCTGAAGAAGTCTCTGCTCAGGACTTTTACACTTCTCTGATCCTGACTCCTCTGAGACAGCAAGTTCTCTGACTCATCTCTTCCAGGTCAGAGAAAGAATGTGAGAACTTTACAAGACTCGTCTGTTTAAAGTTCTTTAAAAAGTAAAACTGCTGAAGTTTTTTCAAACTAGCAGCTCACCTGGCCTAAAATATATATAAATGTGTGTGTGGGTGTTGGGGCTAAAGAAGCTCTTCAAGGGTCTGATGGTCTCAGCATCCTTTCACCTGCTCTGGTACCTGCAGTACTTCAGCTCCTATCTTGGAAACAGCATATATCTGTTGTTAAAACTAAAATGTCTAAGTCAATTGCAGTATTGTATGGAGTACGGGATTTGTTAAATAATACTGCTTTACACTTGCTTTATAACACGATTATAGTTCCGCATTTAATTTATTGTGTAAATGTTTGGGGTACAGCATGTAGGACAACAGCCAAGCCTATTTTTATTTTGCAAAAAAGAGCTGTAAGAATTATAATGAGGAAATCTTATTGTCATCCTTCTGATACTCTATTTTGTCAATTGAAATCACTCAAGTTTTATGATTTGGTTGATTAAAATATTCTTTTTCTTATGTATAAGGCTCATACTTCCTCACTACCATCTAATATTCAAACCTATTTTGTGAAAAGGATTAGTTGCTATAATTTAAAGGGAACAGAAATGTTGTAAGTTTAGAACCAGTTTAAAGGGTAGGTCTACTACAATAAGAGGAATTGATCTTTGGAATGGACTAGAGGACAATGTAAAAAATGTGAAGTCCATACTAATATTTAAGAAAATGATTAAAACTATTTTATTGAAGAGTTACATTTAAGTTGATTCTAATTTAACAAATTATATTAGATATTTTGATGTGACTATATTTCTGATGAGACTGTATTATTTTGTATTACAAATAAGTATATTTATGTTTGAATTGATTGTTCATGCTGGTGAATTGATTGTTTGATAAGGAGCAGATATGATAAGAAATGTTTTCTTCTTCTGCTTCCTTTCATTTTTATGTTTTTGTGTAATTTTTTCGTTTTAAAATTTGTCATTGTTTTTAATATGAAATGAATAAAATTATACAATACAATACAAAAAAAATACAATAGCTCTTCACCAAGGCTTAATGAAGACCAAGGACTTATCCAAACTAGTTTTGAAGTTTGTAATTGAAACAAATGTCCCAGAATCCTGAACGTCCCGCAGCATTCCTTTATTTAGAAACAAAGGATCATGTGACCACAACCGTTCAAACCCAGCCGGTCGAAGCACATGGCCGCTCGTCTTGAGCCTGGTTCTGCTGTAGGTTTCTTCTTGCTCAAAGGGAGTTTTTTCTTCCCACTGTCTCCTTTGTGCTTGCTGTGACTGTGACTGTGATGAAGTGAAGATCCAACACAATCTGCTGTTTCCTTCGATGGAGAACTTTACTCATTGTTCCTGTTCAGTGCTCTGAGATGACTTCTGTTGAGGTTTGGTGCTACATAAATAAACTGAGGTGAGTTCAAACAGGGTGGCCCACCCAAACCCACAGGGAGACATCCAGGAAGACAAGTGTAACCCTGATGGAGCTGGAAGACGGAGGACCAGTCTACATGGACTGTTTGGAGTTTCTACACCAAACTTGTAGCAGAGAGACCTGTCAGATGAGAGCAAACATCATGTCTGACACAGATCCAGCCCCTCTCGTCACGCTGGGGACACCATACCTGCAGTGAAGCATGGTGGCGGCTGCATCATGCTGTGGGGTTTCATTAAATTTGAAAACTGGTCAGGGAATATGGATGGAGTAAACACAGGGAAACTCTGAAGAGGAACTTGTCTTCCAGAGATCTGAGACTGGGACAGAGTCCACCTTCCAGCAGGACAATGACCTGAACCGAGCTGAAGAACTCTACACTGGTTGAAGGAGAACCAGGTAATGGTCCAGTCAAAGTCCAGACCTCTGGTCTGATTTATGGATTGTTGGACACAAACAGCACCGTCCAACCTGAGGGAGCTACAGGCGCTTGATCCTGAATGGACAAAAAGTCCAGAGATGGACCAGGATGGTGGACATGGACCTGAATAGACCTGACGCTTGTCCTACTGCAGAAGATGGGGACACCAAGTGTTGTCTTCTGGGGTCTTCATAAACATTTAACACCTGTTTTATATACATTTTAAATATTTTAATATAAATCAGTTTTTGTCCCGTTGGACGTCCTTCATTGTCTGACTCAAACAGTTGAAGAAGCGCTGACCCCTCAGGGGTTCTGGGACCAACATAAAACCAGTGCCAGGTGCAGTAAAACCTTTAGAACCCTCTGGGTCCAGACTTGACGGACTCGTGTGAAAACAGAACTCTGTGCTGGACATGGACTCATTCAGAGGACTTACTGTCTCTGTGGGGACAGAAGGACGAGGAGCTGGTGTGGGGGAACTCTACGAGGTCCGACGTGGCCCCCAGCGGGGGTTCAGACAGGACGTCTGCCGTGTAGCAGGCCGACGGGTCAGTCAGAGAGGCAGACAGGTCACAGACGGTGGCGCTGGACCGGGTGCAGTGACGGAGTCTCTGCTTGTCCCCTCCAACCCTATGACAAGTACACACAAACGTCTGTTAGCAAAATATCTCACCAACCACTGGACACATTGTCATGAACTGGTCACTGGAGACCCTGAGGTGGAGCTGCTGGAGGACTTACTGGGAGAACTCCACGCTGTACGAGTACTCTGCTGACGGTCTGGGCTCCCAGCTCAGGACCGTCTTGAAGTTGGTGGACTTCCAGGAGACATTGTGGGCCACCGGGTACAAACCTGCACATCCAGAAAGTTGTTTGAGGCGTGACATGAACACTGGACAAGATTTCAGTTTATATGAGATGACACACTTTAATTAAAAAAAGGTTTCTTTGTTCGGCTTCAGAACCTGGACTCAGAACCTCCTGCCTGGACTCTCTCATCAGTCTACAGGTGATCCCCGACTTACGGACGAGTTCCGTTCCTACGAATCGCTCGTAAGACGAAAATTCGTATGTCGGAACCCGAAACACGTGTCGCTCGTAAGTCCGGCTTTTTGGTCGTAAGTCGGAAAATGTATGCTAGCGCTACTACGAACACACGTTTTTCAACATAAACGTACATACTAGTTCATAAACATGCTCAGAACTTTGTTTACAAACTGTTAGCTAACACACTTTCATCTAAAAACACATACCAGTGCTGTATTTTCTGTATGTTCTGTACAACTTTACTGTTCGTTAGTCAGCTCGTAAGTCCGGAACCTCGTATGTCGATGCGCTAAGTCGAGGACTACCTGTACAGTAGTCCCTCGATACTTCGCGGTTCAACTTTGGTGGTTTTTCAACGTAATTGTACACTGAGCACGATTGTCAACTTTAATTCTACTCATGTGATTGGGATGGTACGGGATAAAAAGTTAATGAAAAAATACTTTGGACAGGCGCCACTATTTTGTAGTTTTCTTTCAATAAGCCTACACTGTAATGCAAGTCAAAATAACTACACTACACAGAATCCAACAGTGCTTCCAGACGCTGCTTCCTGCCAAACTGGAGGGAAAGTTTTGCAACGCAAAGTCAGAAGTAACATCTATCTATTAAGATCACAGAACTGGCAGGAAAGTAAAAAAAAAAATCCAGAAGCTCAATGATCCAATTCAGTTTATTTCTATATTTCCAAGTCAAAACAGAATCATCTCAGGACAATGAACAGAAACATTTATGTATAAAAATAATAATTTAACATTATTTATCTGAGGAGCAGACTGCTCTGAGTTTTACTCCATCACAGAACTCTCATCTTGAGCAAGCATGAAGGCGACAGTGGAAAGGAAAAACTCCCTCATGAGGAAGAAACATTTATCAGAACCAGACTCAGGACAAGCGTCATCTGCTTCAACCAGCTGGGTTTGAGAGGAACAGATACACAATGGCAGGTCAAGAATCACATGTTAAGATAGAAATGGTATCAAATGAAAACTATTAAATTGTAACAATTCATTTAAGGGAAGTAGGTCAGTTTGTCCTCCAGTAGTATACTGTAATCCTATAGCAGCATAACAAGTTGACTCTAACTATATATTCATCAAAAAGGAAAGTCTTCAAACTGGACAATGTGTCAGCCTCATGGACAGAAACTGGAAGTTGAAGAGAGGAGCCTGAGAACTGAAAGATCTTCCTCCCATTCTGGTTCTGGAAACTAAGAACCACAAGTAAACCTGCAGTCTGAGAGTGAAGTGCTCTGTTAGGAAAATACGGAACAATAAGATCTGTAATATAAGATGGAGCTAGGTTGTTGAGAGCTTTGTATGTTAGAACTAAGATTTTGAATTCTATTCTGGATTTGACAGGAAGCCAATGGAGAGAAGCTAAAACTGGAGAGAGATGATCTCTCCCAGTAACTCCAGTTAAAACTCTGGCAGCAGCATTTTTCAACATTATCCACACACACATCAACCTGCTTCATTAGTGCAGGTAGGTCTTCATGTTGTACTTCATTGTGTGTGTTGCCTGTTTGTTTGTTAGTTTGTTTGTTTGTTTGTTTGTTCAGCACTTTGGTTTGGCCTTGTTCCTGTTTAAAGTGCTTTATAAATAAAATGGTCTGGTATGGTACCGGTAGTTCTGCCGATCTGGAACCCAGCTGCTGCTCTGCAGAGCTGGTGAGTACCCTAATAAAAAATGTTGCAGTACAGTACTGTACAGTACATATACGTATGTTGTTAAAATGACGTTAGAAAATTGTTAGAGAAAAAGTGTGAGAAGAGTTTATAAAGCCTTAAATATAAATAGTAAAATAAATATAGCGTTCATTCTTTACAGTTTTTCATCTATCGCAAACCCCAGCAGTCATGGAGGAACTGTTTTTTTTGTGTGTTTTTGTGTGATTTGATTCCTGTTTGACGCTGTGCAGACATCTGGTATGAGATGCAGATGTTCTGTCACATCTGTCAGATCTAGTACACATCTGTCAGACCTAGAAAACATCTGTCAGACCTAGAACACATCTGTCAGACCTAGAGCACATCTGTCAGATCTACTGTAGAACACATCTGTCAGACCTAAAACACATCTGTCAGACCTAGAACACATCTGTCAGACCTAGAACACATCTGTCAGACCTAGAACACATCTGTCAGACCTAGAACACATCTGTCAGACCTAGAACACATCTGTCAGACCTAGAACACATCTGTCAGACCTAGAACACATCTGTCAGACCTAGAACACATCTGTCAGACCTAGAGCACATCTGTCAGATCTACTGTAGAACACATCTGTCAGACCTAGAGCACATCTGTCAGATCTACTGTAGAACACATCTGTCAGACCTAGAACACATCTGTCAGACCTAGAGCACATCTGTCAGACCTAGAACACATCTGTCAGACCTAGAACACATCTGTCAGACCTAGAACACATCTGTCAGACCTAGAACACATCTGTCAGACCTAGAACACATCTGTCAGACCTAGAACACATCTGTCAGATCTACTGTAGAACACATCTGTCAGACCTAGAACACATCTGTCAGACCTAGAACACATCTGTCAGACCTAGAACACATCTGTCAGACCTAGAACACATCTGTCAGACCTAGAACACATCTGTCAGACCTAGAACACATCTGTCAGACCTAGAACACATCTGTCAGACCTAGAACACATCTGTCAGACCTAGAACACATCTGTCAGACCTAGAACACATCTGTCAGACCTAGAACACATCTGTCAGACCTAGAACACATCTGTCAGACCTAGAACACATCTGTCAGACCTAGAACACATCTGTCAGACCTAGAACACATCTGTCAGACCTAGAACACATCTGTCAGACCTAGAGCACATCTGTCAGACCTAGAACACATCTGTCAGACCTAGAGCACATCTGTCAGATCTACTGTAGAACACATCTGTCAGACCTAGAACACATCTGTCAGACCTAGAGCACATTTGTCAGACCTAGAACACATCTGTCAGACCTAGAACACATCTGTCAGACCTAGAACACATCTGTCAGATCTACTGTAGAACACATCTGTCAGACCTAGAACACATCTGTCAGACCTAGAACACATCTGTCAGACCTAGAACACATCTGTCAGACCTAGAACACATCTGTCAGACCTAGAGCACATCTGTCAGATCTACTGTAGAACACATCTGTCAGACCTAGAGCACATCTGTCAGACCTAGAACACATCTGTCAGACCTAGAACACATCTGTCAGACCTAGAACACATCTGTCAGACCTAGAACACATCTGTCAGACCTAGAACACATCTGTCAGACCTAGAACACATCTGTCAGACCTAGAACACATCTGTCAGACCTAGAACACATCTGTCAGACCTAGAACACATCTGTCAGACCTAGAACACATCTGTCAGACCTAGAACACATCTGTCAGATCTAGAACACATCTGTCAGACCTAGAACACATCTGTCAGACCTAGAACACATCTGTCAGACCTAGAGCACATCTGTCAGACCTAGAACACATCTGTCAGACCTAGAACACATCTGTCAGACCTAGAACACATCTGTCAGACCTAGAACACATCTGTCAGATCTACTGTAGAACACATCTGTCAGACCTAGAACACATCTGTCAGACCTAGAACACATCTGTCAGACCTAGAACACATCTGTCAGATCTAGAACACATCTGTCAGACCTAGAACAATCTGTCAGACCTAGAACACATCTGTCAGACCTAGAACACATCTGTCAGACCTAGAACACATCTGTCAGACCTAGAACACATCTGTCAGACCTAGAACACATCTGTCAGACCTAGAGCACATCTGTCAGATCTACTGTAGAACACATCTGTCAGACCTAGAACACATCTGTCAGACCTAGAACACATCTGTCAGACCTAGAACACATCTGTCAGACCTAGAACACATCTGTCAGATCTACTGTAGAACACATCTGTCAGACCTAGAACACATCTGTCAGACCTAGAACACATCTGTCAGACCTAGAACACATCTGTCAGACCTAGAACACATCTGTCAGACCTAGAACACATCTGTCAGATCTAGAACACATCTGTCAGACCTAGAGCACATCTGTCAGACCTAAAACACATCTGTCAGACCTAGAACACATCTGTCAGACCTAGAACACATCTGTCAGATCTACTGTAGAACACATCTGTCAGACCTAGAGCACATCTGTCAGATCTACTGTAGAACACATCTGTCAGACCTAAAACACATCTGTCAGACCTAAAACACATCTGTCAGACCTAAAACACATCTGTCAGACCTAGAACACATCTGTCAGACCTAAAACACATCTGTCAGACCTAGAACACATCTGTCAGACCTAGAGCACATCTGTCAGATCTACTGTAGAACACATCTGTCAGACCTAGAACACACCTGTCAGACCTAGAACACATCTGTCAGACCTAGAACACATCTGTCAGACCTAGAACACATCTGTCAGATCTACTGTAGAACACATCTGTCAGACCTAGAGCACATCTGTCAGACCTAGAACACATCTGTCAGACCTAGAACACATCTGTCAGATCTAGAACACATCTGTCAGACCTAGAGCACATCTGTCAGACCTAGAACACATCTGTCAGACCTAGAACACATCTGTCAGACCTAGAACACATCTGTCAGACCTAGAACACATCTGTCAGACCTAGAGCACATCTGTCAGATCTACTGTAGAACACATCTGTCAGACCTAGAACACATCTGTCAGACCTAGAACACATCTGTCAGACCTAGAACACATCTGTCAGATCTACTGTAGAACACATCTGTCAGACCTAGAGCACATCTGTCAGACCTAGAACACATCTGTCAGACCTAGAACACATCTGTCAGACCTAGAACACATCTGTCAGACCTAGAACACATCTGTCAGACCTAGAACACATCTGTCAGACCTAGAACACATCTGTCAGACCTAGAGCACATCTGTCAGACCTAGAACACATCTGTCAGACCTAGAACACATCTGTCAGATCTACTGTAGAACACATCTGTCAGACCTAGAACACATCTGTCAGACCTAGAACACATCTGTCAGACCTAGAACACATCTGTCAGACCTAGAACACATCTGTCAGACCTAGAACACATCTGTCAGACCTAGAACACATCTGTCAGACCTAGAACACATCTGTCAGACCTAGAACACATCTGTCAGATCTACTGTAGAACACATCTGTCAGACCTAGAACACATCTGTCAGACCTAGAACACATCTGTCAGACCTAGAACACATCTGTCAGATCTACTGTAGAACACATCTGTCAGATCTAGAACACATCTGTCAGACCTAGAACACATCTGTCAGACCTAGAACACATCTGTCAGACCTAGAACACATCTGTCAGACCTAGAACACATCTGTCAGACCTAGAACACATCTGTCAGACCTAGAACACATCTGTCAGACCTAGAACACATCTGTCAGACCTAGAACACATCTGTCAGACCTAGAACACATCTGTCAGACCTAGAGCACATCTGTCAGACCTAGAACACATCTGTCAGACCTAGAACACATCTGTCAGATCTAGAACACATCTGTCAGACCTAGAGCACATCTGTCAGACCTAGAACACATCTGTCAGACCTAGAACACATCTGTCAGACCTAGAACACATCTGTCAGATCTACTGTAGAACACATCTGTCAGACCTAGAGCACATCTGTCAGATCTACTGTAGAACACATCTGTCAGACCTAAAACACATCTGTCAGACCTAAAACACATCTGTCAGACCTAAAACACATCTGTCAGACCTAAACACATCTGTCAGACCTAGAACACATCTGTCAGACCTAGAACACATCTGTCAGACCTAGAACACATCTGTCAGATCTACTGTAGAACACATCTGTCAGACCTAGAACACATCTGTCAGACCTAGAACACATCTGTCAGACCTAGAACACATCTGTCAGACCTAGAACACATCTGTCAGACCTAGAACACATCTGTCAGACCTAGAACACATCTGTCAGACCTAGAACACATCTGTCAGACCTAGAACACATCTGTCAGACCTAGAACACATCTGTCAGACCTAGAACACATCTGTCAGACCTAGAACACATCTGTCAGACCTAGAACACATCTGTCAGATCTACTGTAGAACACATCTGTCAGACCTAGAACACATCTGTCAGACCTAGAACACATCTGTCAGACCTAGAACACATCTGTCAGATCTACTGTAGAACACATCTGTCAGACCTAGAACACATCTGTCAGACCTAGAACACATCTGTCAGACCTAGAGCACATCTGTCAGACCTAGAACACATCTGTCAGACCTAGAACACATCTGTCAGATCTACTGTAGAACACATCTGTCAGACCTAGAGCACATCTGTCAGACCTAGAACACATCTGTCAGACCTAGAACACATCTGTCAGATCTAGAACACATCTGTCAGACCTAGAGCACATCTGTCAGACCTAAAACACATCTGTCAGACCTAGAACACATCTGTCAGACCTAGAACACATCTGTCAGATCTACTGTAGAACACATCTGTCAGACCTAGAGCACATCTGTCAGATCTACTGTAGAACACATCTGTCAGACCTAAAACACATCTGTCAGACCTAAAACACATCTGTCAGACCTAAAACACATCTGTCAGACCTAAAACACATCTGTCAGACCTAGAACACATCTGTCAGACCTAGAACACATCTGTCAGACCTAGAGCACATCTGTCAGATCTACTGTAGAACACATCTGTCAGACCTAGAACACACCTGTCAGACCTAGAACACATCTGTCAGACCTAGAACACATCTGTCAGACCTAGAACACATCTGTCAGATCTACTGTAGAACACATCTGTCAGACCTAGAGCACATCTGTCAGACCTAGAACACATCTGTCAGACCTAGAACACATCTGTCAGATCTAGAACACATCTGTCAGACCTAGAACATCTGTCAGACCTAGAACACATCTGTCAGACCTAGAACACATCTGTCAGACCTAGAACACATCTGTCAGACCTAGAACACATCTGTCAGACCTAGAACACATCTGTCAGACCTAGAGCACATCTGTCAGATCTACTGTAGAACACATCTGTCAGACCTAGAACACAACTGTCAGACCTAGAACACATCTGTCAGACCTAGAACACATCTGTCAGATCTACTGTAGAACACATCTGTCAGACCTAGAGCACATCTGTCAGACCTAGAACACATCTGTCAGATCTAGAACACATCTGTCAGACCTAGAACACATCTGTCAGACCTAGAACACATCTGTCAGATCTACTGTAGAACACATCTGTCAGACCTAGAACACATCTGTCAGACCTAGAACACATCTGTCAGACCTAGAACACATCTGTCAGACCTAGAACACATCTGTCAGACCTAGAACACATCTGTCAGATCTACTGTAGAACACATCTGTCAGATCTAGAACACATCTGTCAGACCTAGAACACATCTGTCAGACCTAGAACACATCTGTCAGATCTACTGTAGAACACATCTGTCAGACCTAGAACACATCTGTCAGACCTAGAACACATCTGTCAGACCTAGAACACATCTGTCAGACCTAGAACACATCTGTCAGACCTAGAACACATCTGTCAGATCTACTGTAGAACACATCTGTCAGATCTAGAACACATCTGTCAGACCTAGAACACATCTGTCAGACCTAGAACACATCTGTCAGATCTACTGTAGAACACATCTGTCAGACCTAGAACACATCTGTCAGACCTAGAACACATCTGTCAGACCTAGAACACATCTGTCAGACCTAGAACACATCTGTCAGACCTAGAACACATCTGTCAGACCTAGAACACATCTGTCAGACCTAGAACACATCTGTCAGACCTAGAACACATCTGTCAGACCTAGAACACATCTGTCAGACCTAGAACACATCTGTCAGACCTAGAACACATCTGTCAGACCTAGAACACATCTGTCAGACCTAGAACACATCTGTCAGATCTACTGTAGAACACATCTGTCAGACCTAGAGCACATCTGTCAGACCTAGAACACATCTGTCAGATCTAGAACACATCTGTCAGACCTAGAACACATCTGTCAGACCTAGAACACATCTGTCAGATCTAGAACACTGTAGAACACATCTGTCAGACCTAGAACACATCTGTCAGACCTAGAACACATCTGTCAGACCTAGAACACATCTGTCAGACCTAGAACACATCTGTCAGACCTAGAACACATCTGTCAGACCTAGAACACATCTGTCAGACCTAGAGCACATCTGTCAGACCTAGAACACATCTGTCAGACCTAGAACACATCTGTCAGATCTACTGTAGAACACATCTGTCAGACCTAGAACACATCTGTCAGACCTAGAACACATCTGTCAGACCTAGAACACATCTGTCAGACCTAGAACACATCTGTCAGATCTACTGTAGAACACATCTGTCAGACCTAGAACACATCTGTCAGACCTAGAACACATCTGTCAGACCTAGAACACATCTGTCAGACCTAGAACACATCTGTCAGACCTAGAACACATCTGTCAGACCTAGAACACATCTGTCAGACCTAGAACACATCTGTCAGACCTAGAACACATCTGTCAGATCTACTGTAGAACACATCTGTCAGACCTAGAACACATCTGTCAGACCTAGAACACATCTGTCAGACCTAGAACACATCTGTCAGATCTAGAACACATCTGTCAGACCTAGAGCACATCTGTCAGACCTAGAACACATCTGTCAGACCTAGAACACATCTGTCAGACCTAGAACACATCTGTCAGACCTAGAACACATCTGTCAGACCTAGAACACATCTGTCAGATCTACTGTAGAACACATCTGTCAGACCTAGAACACATCTGTCAGACCTAGAACACATCTGTCAGACCTAGAACACATCTGTCAGATCTACTGTAGAACACATCTGTCAGACCTAGAACACATCTGTCAGACCTAGAACACATCTGTCAGACCTAGAACACATCTGTCAGACCTAGAACACATCTGTCAGACCTAGAACACATCTGTCAGATCTAGAACACATCTGTCAGACCTAGAGCACATCTGTCAGACCTAGAACACATCTGTCAGACCTAGAACACATCTGTCAGATCTACTGTAGAACACATCTGTCAGACCTAGAACACATCTGTCAGACCTAGAACACATCTGTCAGACCTAGAGCACATCTGTCAGACCTAGAACACATCTGTCAGACCTAGAACACATCTGTCAGACCTAGAACACATCTGTCAGACCTAGAACACATCTGTCAGATCTAGAACACATCTGTCAGACCTAGAACACATCTGTCAGACCTAGAACACATCTGTCAGACCTAGAACACATCTGTCAGACCTAGAACACATCTGTCAGACCTAGAACACATCTGTCAGATCTACTGTAGAACACATCTGTCAGACCTAGAACACATCTGTCAGACCTAGAACACATCTGTCAGACCTAGAACACATCTGTCAGATCTACTGTAGAACACATCTGTCAGACCTAGAACACATCTGTCAGACCTAGAACACATCTGTCAGACCTAGAACACATCTGTCAGACCTAGAACACATCTGTCAGACCTAGAACACATCTGTCAGATCTACTGTAGAACACATCTGTCAGATCTAGAACACATCTGTCAGACCTAGAACACATCTGCTAGACCTAGAACACATCTGTCAGATCTACTGTAGAACACATTTGTCAGACCTAGAACACATCTGTCAGACCTAGAACACATCTGTCAGACCTAGAGCACATCTGTCAGACCTAGAGCACATCTGTCAGATCTACTGTAGAACACATCTGTCAGACCTAGAACTAGGGGTGTGAATCTCTCAGTGTCTGGAGAATTGATTCGATTCCGAATTTTGATGCACCAATTCGATTAAAATTTGATTTTCGATTCTAAAACAATTTTCATTCCAGGATCGATTTTTGATTCAGAATCAATTTTCGATTCTGAACCGATTTTCGATTCTGAAACAAGTTTTGATTCTGAAACAATTTTCAATTGAAATCATGAAAAGATTAAACAATAATGTAAACAAATAAAACATTTATTTAAAACAATAATGTATGCTTGTAGCAAACATTAATAATGTCAAATAATACAGTATAAATACAGCAGATGGGTATATGAATAGAATGCAGCAGCTTTAATCGGGTCCTGGAGGTCACTGGTGCCTATATCCAGCAGTCACTGTGCGAGAGGCAGGGGACACCCTGGACATGTCTCCAGTCCATCACAAATAATTCAAAATACAAACGTAAACAAAGATTTCAGCCTACTGTATTGCATAAACATTTAACTCAAAATAAAATAGACTTCAAAATCATATTGCATTCATCCATGTTTCAAATGTGTATGGATGGATTTTGTTTAAAAGATTTGTTTGGTAAATCTTTTCAACAAAAGCCATCTATCCATCATCTTTACCCGCTTTATCCTTATCGGGTCCTGGAGGTCACTGGTTCGGGTCAGATTTCTTCTTCTTTCTGCCACCTTTCATTTTATGTATTCTTTCATATACTATGAGATATGGTTTTATTTTCTTTGTCTTTTGGGTTTTAATGTAAAAAATAAAAAAATAAAAACGATTTTGGGGCTTTTAGAATCGATTCTGAATCGCCAGGACTAAGAATCTCGATTATTTGTGTTTTTTATTTTTATTTTTTTCCTGCCCCTACATCTGTCAGACCTAAAACACATCTGTCAGACCCAGAACAGTTCTGTTGCAGAATTTTTAACAAACCCTGTTTTTCCAGCTGTCCTCATGTTTCTTCTCACCCACTTCTGTTCATTAAAAACATGAAGTAATGACAGTAATTTAATAAATACTCTGATAAATATAGATACTAACACTTTTGTTCTTACAACTGCAGAGTAAGCATGTCCTCAAATGTATTATGAGCCCTAAACAACTACAACAATAATAATAACAATAATAATACTAGTTAGTTAGGACCTGAACCAGGAGTCAGAGGAGAACATGTTCCTGAGCAGAGGTCAGACAGAAGATCATTCGCATGCTGGACATGAGGAGGTGATGGACTCACCGGACACGCAGCGGGACAGCAGGACTGCACAGAGACACACACAGAGACACACTGTCTGCCACATCCCGTCAGGTTCACTTCTGAAGCAGAGGACAGGTCCAGAGAAAAGCAGCTCCTCCGTCTGAAGCAACTGGAACTCTGTCTGTTCTCCTTCCCTCGTAAAAAAAACCCCAGAGAAGCGAGAGCTCTGACCAAAAAAGGAGCGTCCGCCTCTGACGTCACGAGCTGCTGCGTGCCAATCCTGCTGACGTGACCATTCATGTTCAGACTGTTCTCATCCGAACTTTGATTCAACTTCAGGCATATAAAACTTTCATTATGCTCTTCTTACTTTATACACACACACACACAAAATAACTCTTCTTAAACTATATATATA
>JBBPBX010031358.1:15338-34578 GCA_038048925.1 Garcialebias charrua
TATATATATATATATATATAATATATATATATATACAGGTAGTCCCCGACTTACGAGCGCTCTGACCTACGAGCGCCCGGACTTACGAGCTGGCGAAAGAGAAGTAAATTTGTAAAAAATACAGCACTTTTTTGTGTTTTTAGATGAAAGTGTGTTAGCTAACCGTTTGGAAACACGTTTCCGACCATGTTTATGAACTAATATGAACGTTTTTGATGAAAAACGAGTGTTCGTAGTAGCGCTAGCATAAATGTTCCAACTTACGAGCGAAAATCCGGACTTACGAGAACACGTGCTTCGTGTTCCAACTTACGAATTTTCGTGTTACGAGCAACTCGCAGGAACGGAACTCGCTCGTAAGTCAGGGACTACCTGTATATATATATATATATACAGGTGGTCCCCGACTTACGAACGAGTTTCGTTCCTACGTACCGTTCGTAACACGAAAATTCGCAAGTCGGAACGCGTTAAACGTGGCGTCCGTAAGTCCGAATTTTTGGTCGTAAGTCGGAAAATGTATGCTAACGCTGCGCCGCACACCCGTTTATCAACATGAGACTGAACAAGCGTACATACTGGTTCATAAACATGCACAGAACTTTATTTACAAACAGTTAGCTAACACACTTTCATCTAAAAACACATACCAGTGCTGTATTTACTGTACAACAGTACTGACCGTAAGCGCGTTTGTAAGTCCGGAACGTCGTAAGTCGAGGCCGTTGTAAGACGGGGGACCACCTGTAAATAAATCCTGGCCTGTGGCCCCTCTGGATGTATTTTACATGTTCTCTCCGTGCATGCGTGGGTTTTCTCCAGGTACTCCAATTTCCTCCCACAGATCAAAAACATGCATGTTAGGCTGACTTAACTCTAAATTGTGTGAATGGTTGCAGGGACAATTTTAGCCTTTTTGTGGTGGTGCTGAAGCACCCATAAATTTTAACTCAGCACCCCTAAAATAAAAAAAACCATGGATTTTGCAACTTCTTCTCCTCCACCATAACCCTCAGCCTGTGGACTGAAGACCTGTCCAGGTGTCCCCCACTTCACACCACTAGACAAAGACATCACTTCCCTGTGAGTCTGAAAGAAAAATGAGTTAGCAAAAATAACAGGAATTCCTCCACCCACCCATCCTCCTGAGCTTCACCGATGTTTAAAAGATTAAACAACACTGCAGCTCATTGTTTCTCTGGACTCTGGACCACCACCACACCTTAATCACACGTCCAGATGACCCAGTTTCAGACCTGTGGTCAGCTGATTCTGAACAATACACAACCTCACCAAATGGATCCTTCAGATCTTTTGAAGCGTGGTTATGCTGAAAAGTTATTACTAATAATATCCTACCCGTTGTAGAAAGGGATAACTTTTTTTCTGATCTGACTGAGACACCAACAGTTCAACCAAACATGACCAAGACCAATGTGGGTTTCTGCCAACACCAAACAACTCATGTCTGAAAAGTCCCATCAATGTCTGCTGAATCTATTGTCTAAACTTGTACACTGCCCTCACTTTAACATTATCAGCAGAGCTGTTGGTTGTTTCTGCAGGAAGTGTCCCAGGCTGGATGAGAAGGGCTACAGCTAGCTGCTAATGCTGCACAGGCATTCTCAAAGGCCTTTTCTGTTGGTCTAAACCCGGGGTCTGCAACCTGCGGCTCTGGAGCCACATGCGGCTCTTTGGTCCCTCTGTAGCGGCTCTTTCCAGCTTTGACCAAAACTGACATAAAACTGAATTTTATTGTTTGTTATAACAACAACCAAAAGGGCTAGTTTTAGCAGTTTTCCTGTAATTTATTTTGCAAATACAGTATATTAATACTAGAAACATTACAAGGAGTAAAACTTACTCACTTTCACTTTATGCTTTATTTCTTCAAAGTAGGGTTTTTTGCATAGATTTGTCAGTCCTGCAACTTATACGCTGAAGCGACTTATATATGGTTGTTGTTTTTTTCTATACTCTTAACGCAATTTTTGACTGACACTTTAAATTTCTAAGAACTGCCACAGCGAGTCCTCCCGTGTGTGCTCGCTTTATCAGTGCATGTGGAGGAACGCTGGAGAACTAGCGGCTCCGGCCACAATGGATGGATGGAGGGATGGATGGTGCTTTGCAGCCCAGGCAAAATAAAGCTGTTTGGACCATTAAATAAAGATTATGGGTCAGTGGTGGCGCATAATAAATGCGACTTTTACGCCGAAGCGACTTATACGGCGGAGAATATGGTAATTTATCTACTTTTTTTTTATCACATGAGATTGCATAGTTTATTGTTTTAGTTTTTAGAAACTGGAAAACAACTATATTATTTTTTCCTTCTTTACAAGAATCTTGTCTTTTATTTTATCTTAAGAGTGTAAAAATGTCAATAAATGTTAAAAATTATTAGATATTTTCAGTTTTATAAAATCACCTCTACTGTCCAGAAAAGTACCCTCCGACAAACTTAAAGTGGTCTGTGGGCCACCAGTTGAGAATCCCAGTTGTAGCAGGTGTTGTGGCTCCGGCCACGTTTAATTTAGTGAACAAAGGGGCAGAAATGGCTCTTTTGATCGTAAATGTTGCAGAACCCTGGTCTAAACATTCAGTGATCAGAATCAGGGACATACATTTTATTAGAAATATTCTTTAAAAAACTTCATAATAATAAATAATACTCTGATGAATGCTCAATAATCCAGGTAGAAAAATCTAAAAAAGCTAAGTCTGGTCCTCTGGACATTCAAAAAACAAAACAAAACAAAACAAACAAAAAGAAATTGTAGAAACGTTTCGTCTTTCGTCCGAAAGACTTCCTCAGTCTGAGATGCTGTATTCAGCTCAGTCTTATAAATAGCACCCTCTCACAGTGGATCAACCAGTTTGCTGATGACAGCCTGAAACCAGCTGCTCACATGATCAAGGAGGGCCATCAGCCTAACAATGGATCATTAGCACCCTGATGGTTGTTTGCTATTCACAGAGGGCTGAGTGATACTAGCAATAACAGCATTGTAAGTGGGGGACAGTTGAACCCGGAGGCCTCCACCTCTGTTTAATGATGGACGGTTTCTTTTCACAAAGATGGCCTCCTTTACTCCTCTCTCAAACCATCGTTCCTCTCTATCAAGGATGTGAACATCTTCATCCCTGAAAGAGTGACCGCTGGCCTGGAGATGAGTGTAGACTGCAGAGTCCTGACCTGATGATGTTGATCTTCTGTGCTGGGCCATCCTTTTGGCCAGTGGCTGTTTAGTTTCCCCGATGTAAGACTGATCACAGCCCTCCTGACACTGAACAGCATACACAATATTACTCTGTTTGTGCCGGGGGACTGGATCTTTGGGATGAACCAGTCTTTGCCGTAATGTATTTTGGGGTTTAAAAGCCACTGGGACGTTGTGTTTAGAGAATAAACGTCTCAATGTCTCTGAAACTCCCGCAACATACGGAATGACCACTGGTCTGGGTCTGGGTTCCTTCTTTTCACCTGATGGCTGGCTGGAGTCCTGTTTGGGTTTCTTCTCTGCTTTCAGGAAGGCCCAGTTAGGATATCCACATTTCCCTAGAGCCTGTTTTGTGTGTGATTTCTCCTTCTGTCTGGCTGCTGAGTTAGTGGGGACGCTGTCTGCTCTGTGGTACAGAGTCCTGATGACTCCTAACTTGTGCTCCAGAGGGTGATGGGAGTCAAACTGTAAATACTGGTCTGTGTGGGTGGGTTTGCGGTACACCTCAGTTTGCAAATTTCCTCTATCAGAAACTGAGACCTCACAGTCCAAGAAAGCCAACCTGCCATTTTTTACATCTTCTCGTGTGAACTTGATATATTTATCCACAGAGTTGATGTGATCAGTGAAATGTTGGACTTCCTGAGATTTAATTTTAACCCAGGTGTCGTCAACATACCTGAACCAATGACTTGGTGGTCTCCCTGAAAAGGATGTCAAGGCTCTCTTTTCTACCTCCTCCATGTACAGGTTGGCAACAATAGGAGAAACTGGAGACCCCATAGCACACCCATGTTTCTGCCTATAATATTGCTCCCCATATGTGAAGTAGGTTGACTGCAGGCACAGTTTCAAGAGTTGACACAGTTGTTCTGTGGAAAGTGTGGTCCTGTTGCTCAGAGTGGTGTCTGATTTTAACCTTAAACAGACCACCTCTACTGCTTCATCAACAGGAATGCACGTAAAGAGTGATGTGACATCAAAAGAGACCATTGTTTCATCAGTCTCCATGATGACATCCCTCACCTTATCCACAAAGTCCATGGTGTTCTGTATGTGGTGTTCTGAGCTGCCAACTAAAGGGATAATAATAATAATAATAATTAATTCAATTTATAACGCACTTTTCATTACTGAAAATCTCAAAGTGCTACACATATATTGAATGCTACACACATTCATAAACCGGTGGCGGCAGACTACCATGCAAGGTGCTTTCCAGTCCTACCGGGAGCAACTCAGGGTTAAGTGTCTTGCCCAAGGACACAACGACACATGGTGCGGGTCCCGGGAGTCGAACCGCCAACTTTCCGATCGGGAGACGACTGCCATTACCACTACACCACGGCCGCCCCTCAATGAGTACAGATGCCAGATATTTGGAAACATTGTAAGTGACCGAGTTAATCATGCTAACAATTGGTCTTAAAGGTACACCTTGTTTGTGGATTTTGGGTAAACCATACAGACTGGGTGTGGCCTCCCCTGGGTACAGTCTGTGGTACAGAATACTGTCAATAGCCTTGTCCTGCTTTAAAATTTTCAGGCAATCTATCAACTTCTTCTTGTAACCACTTCCTGGATCTCTTTTCAGCGGTTCATAAGTGGTTACGTCACTAAGGAGTGACATAACTTTCTCATGATAGTCTTTCTGGTTCAAAATCACTGTGCACCTTCCTTTGTCTGCTGGGAGAATTATGATGTTTTTGTCCTTGCTAAGAGTGTTGAGTGCATCTTTCTCTTCTCTACTGATGTTGGAAGGTGGTGGTTTAGCATTACTGAGACAGGCTGAAACTTTGACTCTGAGTTGTTCTGCTTCAAACTCTCTAATTTTGTTGTTACGGATGGCTGACTCAGTGGCTGTGATCATCTCTACTAGAGGAATTCTACTTGGTGCCACTGCAAAGTTTAGTCCCCTGGCAAGAATCTCTGTCTCCGGCTGGGTGAGCTGTCTGTCAGATAAATTCTTCACCCACGTCTCTGTCTCCCTGGCATGTAGCTGTGTAGTGGAGTGTTGCCTTACACTGAATGTGTTGTTATTGGTGTTGACGAGTTATCAGTAAGTTAAATTTGTTTTGTTGTCGAGTCTTGGACCTGGCATGCTGTGCTAAGCGTGCCTGATCTGTACAGTCCATCACTTGCTGAAGTGTGGTCTGATCTAGGCACGTTGTTAGTTTTTGTTTAATGTGCTCTTCTTTGGTCTTCAAGGCCTCAATAGTAAAATTGGTCTGTCTTACCCGTTCATTCAGCAGCTGCGTCTGTGCCTTCTGAAGGATCTTGCTTGCTCGGTCCCCGCTGACCGACGATTTCAGTTCCAGGCTCTTGGGAATGATGCCACTTTGTCTGCATCTAAGGTTGAATCGCAAGTGGTTCCTGTAGTCTGCCCTCTTCCTAGCTGTTTTCTCAAACTCTCTAACAAGTTTGAGGCAATCCTGGCCAAAGTGGTTCAAAATACTCTGATGCATGCTCAATAATCCAGGTAGAAAAATCTAAAAAAGCTAAGTCTGGTCCTCTGGACATTCAAAAAATAAAACAAAACAAAGCAAAAAAAAAATGTAGAAACGTTTCGTCTTTCGTCCGAAAGACTTCCTCAGTCTGAGTTGCTGTGTTCAGCTCAGTCTTATAAATAGCACCCTCCCACAGTGGATCATTTATAAGACTGAGCTGAACACAGCAACTCAGACTAAGGAAGTCTTTCGGACGAAAGACGAAACGTTTCTACATTTTTTTTTTTTGCTTTGTTTTGTTTTATTTTTTGAATGTCCAGAGGACCAGACTTAGCTTTTTTAAATAATAAATAATATTTTTTTCTTTTTCAATTTGATGTGCAGCTTTTAGAAATGTATGTTTACTTTAGAGCTTTAACCAAATCATAATTTAGTCATCATGTGTTAGTATGGTCAAACAAATCAATCTCTGGGCCTTCAGGATCATCAGTGAAGGCCCCGGTAGCTAAAATAAATGGTATCAAGGAAGTTTATTTAACAAATCAGATATAAGTTGGAAACACTGGAGCCATCTAGCAGCTCCATAAAAACGTCTGTATTTTTATGTCTATGTTTGGATGGTCAGAAAACATAGCTGTCAGAGCTAACAGGACTTCTGTAGCAACGTGCACAAACTAAACTACAGAGGAAGTGAAAGACTGCAAAGTCCTCAAGATGCTCAGGTCCAACAATCACATCTGTCTTGTCTGATTTTAAAAGCAGAAAATTAAGGGTCATCCAGGTTTTTATGTCTTTAAAACACACTTGTAAGCAACTGATTGGATTAATTGTATTTCATGGACAAATATACAGGTAGTCCTCGACTTACGGCGATTCGGTGTTACGAACGCATCTTATTAATAAAAAAATTAATTAAATTGAAAAAATTGAAAAATCTTATTTTATGTGTTTAAATGTTCTGGATTTTATGTGTGCAGCACTTTGTTAAAGCTGTGGTTGTTTTAAATGGCTTTACAAATAAATTATTATTATTATTATTATTACTGTATTATTATTTTGAAGCCGATTACGCAGTTTTCGGCAGTGTTCTGCAGTTTTCGGCAGTGTTCTGCAGTTTTCGGCAGTGTTCGGCAGTTGTCGTTTAGCTTCGGTTACCTCCAGCTTCGACAGCCGGCTTTGGACAGACCGTCTGTTTGATCAGAGATTGCTTCGCTCAGATAAATGAGCTGGAAACGGTCGGTGAACTCTGTGGACGTCTCAGGCGGACGAACGGATTGGCGGCCTGGATGTTGTTGGCACCCGGAGCTAACAAGCTAAAACGCAGACGACGGCTTGGCGGTTGGTGGCACCCGAGCTAACATGCTAACGCCAGCCCCACCGGGGAGACGAGCCGACGGGCGGCGGAGATGCCTGCTGCGGCCGGGAGCTAAGCCTCGATGCTCCGCCTGGCAGCCTCAGATGTTGGTCGGACCCGGAGCTAACAAGCTAAAACGCGGATGAACGGATTGGCGGCCTGGATGTTGTTGGCACCCGGAGCTAACAAGCTAAAATGCGGACGGACGGCTTGGCGGTTGGTGGCACCCGGAGCTAACATGCTAACGCCAGCCCCACCGGGGAGACGGAGCCGACGGGCGGCGGAGATGCCTGCTGCGGCCGGGAGCTAACATGTTAACGCGGAGAAACGGCTTCACCAGCTCCCAGTAAGTTATTAACTCTTTTTACCTTCATTATGGCTCCAAATGTATGGAGCTAACATGCAGTTACAAACAGTTTGGACCGCGTGAAGCAGCTGGAAGCTGCAGAGCTCGGACGTGCAACGAGCTAACATGCTAACAGACATGCTAACTATTTTTTTCCTTCATTATGGCTCCAAATGTACTGTACTGTATGTGTTTTTTGAAAATTATGTAGGGAACTGTGTTAGGATAGGCGAAGTGCTTGGTAACGGTAACTGTACAGTAATGTACATGTAGTGGAGGCTCGTGTGTTTTCCAACTTACGGCGATTTTCGACATGCGAACGGCCGTAGGAACGGAACTCGTTCGTAAGTCGAGGACTACCTGTAATTGTGTGTCATCAGCATAACAATGAAAATGTATCCCATGCTGTTTAATAACTTTACCTAATGGAAGCATATATAAAGTAAAGAGTATTGGAGGGACTCCATGACTAACTTTGGTGTATGAAGAAGATTTATTATTTACATTTACAAACTGGAATCTATCAGATAGATATGATTTAAACCATTTTAGAGCTGTTTCTGTAATCCCAATATCATATTCAAGCCTATGTAGTAAAATATTGTGATCAACTGTATCAAATACAGCACTGAGGTCCAACAGGACCAGTATAGACACAAGTCTATTGTCTGACACCATGAGAATAGCATTAGTGACTTTTACTAGTGCAGTTGCTGTGCTATGATGAGCTCTAAACCCTAACTAAAAATTTTCTAACAGATTATTTCTTTGCAGATGATCACATAACTGACCTGCAACTACTTTCTCTAGAATTTTTTAGATGAAAGTTAGGTTAGATATAGGTCTATAATTGGCTAGGATTCCTGAGGCAAGGTTGTTTCTTAAGTAAAGGTTTAAATACATCAATCTTAAAGCACTGTGGTCTCTAATAAACAGTTACGTTTATTAGAGACAAATTAAGCAGATTCAAAATGTGGACATAAATTATGGTAAATACGTCTTTAATAATAATAATAATAATAATAATAATAATAATAATAATAATAATAATAATGAATTCAATTTATAATGCACTTTTCATTAATAAAAATCTCAAAGTGCTACAAAGTGTAACAAAGCAAAGATCAAAATAAAACAAGTGATAAAATCAAATAAAATCAATAATAATATCGACTAAGATCAAAGATAAAATCATGTGGATGCAGATTAGGCTTGCTTAAAAAATAAATAAAATAAAACAAGTGATAAAATCAAGTAAAATCAATAATGATATCAGCTAAGATCAAAGATAAAATCATGTGGAGGCAGAATAGGCTTGCTTAAAAAGAAAAGTCTTTATGCTGCTTTTAAAGTCAACCAGTGACTGTGGAGCTCTCAGGTCGTCAGGGAGGGAGTTCCACAGGCGGGGGGCAGCCACACAGAATGCTCGGTCTCCCATGGTCCTCAATTTGGTCCGAGGAATATGAAGGAAATTACTGTTCTGTGATCGTAGAGACCGGGTGGATGAATATGGTGCAAGAATGTCCTTTAGATAGTCAGGTGAAGTGCCGTGCAAGCATTGATGGGTAATGAGAGCAGTTTTGTACTGAATTCTGTAGGTGACAGGAAGCCAATGGAGGTTATGGAGAATGGGTGTAATATGTTCAAATTTACGAACTCTCAACAGAATCCTTGCTGCACTGTTTTGAATGTATTGAAGTTTCTGAAGGTTTTTGCCAGGGATACCAATAAACAGGGAGTTGCAGTAGTCGAGCCTGGAGGAGACAAAGGCATGGACGAGTTTCTCAGCATCAGGAAAAGTCAGAGATGGGCGAAGTCTGGAGATGTTTCGAAGATGGAAGAAGCAGGTTTTAAACAGATGCTTAATGTGATTTTCAAATGTAAGATGAGAGTCCATTTTTATTCCAAGATTTGTAACAGAGGTGGAGAGGGGGATGTCTTGTCCAGAGAAGGAGATTGTTGTTAAAGTTGATGTTTGTACCTGGTGAGGGGTGCCAATCAATATGGCCTCAGTCTTCGAGCAGTTTAATTGAAGAAAGTTCTGATTCATCCATGCCCTTATTTCCTCCAGGCAGGCAGAGAGAGCAGTGGTGCAGTGAGAGCAGTGAGTGAAGATGGAGATAGGGATGATGATGATGCTCCAGTCCTGATGTAAAGCTGTGTGTCGTCGGCATAGCAGTGAAAAGAAATGTTGAACTGATTAATAATTTGACCTAAAGGCAGCATGTAGAGGGAAAACAGCAGGGGCCCCAGAACTGACCCCTGAGGGACACCACAGGAGACACCGACTGTCTGGGAAGTGGCATTGCCAAGGCTAACACATTCCAGCCTATTGGAGAGGAAAGAATTGAACCAGTCCAGGACAGTGTCACAGAGACCGACCTCCACATGAAGACGGTGGAGGAGGATACTATGGTCCACAGTGTCGAAGGCTGCAGTGAGGTCAAGGAGGACAAGGATGGAGGGAGAACCAGTGTCAGCAGCCATGAGGACATCATTTGTTACTCTCAGCAGTGCAGTCTCAGTACTGTGAGCTGCTCTGAATCCAGACTGGAACTTCTCATACAGAGAGTGTTGCTGTAGGTGGTCCTGCAGCTGAGCAGCAACTGCTTTCTCCAGCACTTTGGACAGAAATGGGAGGTGGGAAATTGGGCGGTAATTAGAAAAAATGTCGGGATCCAAATTAGATTTTTTCAGAAGAGGCCTAATGATGGCAGTTTTTAGAGGCAGTGGAACATGACCAGATTGTAGAGACTTGTTTATTATTTGTGTGATTAATGGGCTAATTGCAGAGTGATTGGATTTTATGAGAGACGAGGGGAAGGGATCCAGGGCGCAGGATGAAGGCTTCATTTTCTTGAGGATGGTCTCCACCTCACTCTGAACAACTTCATCAAAGCTGCTCAGGGTCCCAGAAAGCAGACGGGTAGATGGCACACTAAGATCAGGGAGGTTGTGGAGCTGGGATCTGATAGTGTCAACTTTGTTTTTAAAAGATGAGAGGAACAGGTCGCATTTTTGAACAGAGACCTCATGAGTTTGTTTAATGGGATTAAGCAGATGAGTTATTGTGGTGAAGAGCTGTTTAGAGTTTCCAGGGCAGGTGTTGATGATGTTAGAATAATATTTGGAGCGTGCTCCTTTAAGAGAATAGGCGTACGCTTTAAAAAACCTGGTTGCGATAGGATCTAGCAGACATGTGGATGATTTGGATGAGGTTATTATTTTTGACAATTCAGAGAGCTCAACAGGACAAAAACAGTCCAGACACAAATCAGGTTCTAGTAACATTTTTAAAATTGCCTCATTGGATGGGGAATCTGAGGCAATAGCAGGAAGAGTTGTGTGATTTTTCTCTCTAATTAAAATAATTTTATTTATAAAGAATCTTGTGAAGTCATCACTGCTTATAGTTGTAGTAATATATGAATCAACACATCAGGATTTTCATTAGTCTTTCATTAGTCTAGTACTGAACAAAAACCTGTGGCTAATAGACAGTTCTAGTAGATATCTATTAATTAATATATTAGTTATTAGATATTACATTTTTGTTATTAATTTTCATCTTTAAATCACTTCTTTATCTGTTTCCTTCATACATCTCCTCCTACATGTCTCTGCGTGAGTGCAGCTACAGCGTGCGCTCTGAGGACATTATTACCTGCAGTGTTCCGTCAGAGAGGACTGAACTAGAAAAAGGGCCTTCTCCTACTCTGCTCCTGTTTCCTGGAATATCTTACAAAAAGATCTGAAGCTCTCGACCTTGACCTCTCTAAGTGGCTTCAAACATCTGTTAAGTTTCTGGGGAAAACCAATGCAGACATGTTCCTGTTTTTAGTTTTCTACATCGCCTTACAACCTAGCTGTTTTTGTTACAAATTTTAATACCATTTTATTTTGACTTGTTATTCTCAATTTGTATGCATCCTTCATGACTGTCTACTGTTGTCATCACTTTGTTAAAATTCAGGTCTCTTTTGTCAACGAGTCCCCGAGGCTCCGTGGGATTAACCTGCATAAATAAAGGTTGAATGAATGAAAGAATTAGAAGAGAGAGGAGAGGAAATATATTTGGTTGTATTAAATATTCTTACAATAACTTTTTTCAGACAGAGTGAGGGAACTAAAAATAGACAATTGTTAATAAAATTGTGTTTAGAGGTGGATTTGTTCAGGTTGGACTCCACTGAAAGCCTGACTGTCTGTCACTGGTTGTCAGGGATATAAAATGTTAGAATGTTTCTAATTAGGTTCACGTGAACATCTGTAAAGTTTTGGAGCTCAAAGCTGTTTTAAAACGGCTCCTGTCCCATTTAGTCTTGGTCCTGCTTGGACTAATTGTTAGTTCACACATGGGCATTAGACATATGTCGGGCCACAGGAGGTCGATGACAAATCAAGAAACAAATACAATCATCTGGCATGTAAAACAAAAATATCTGCTTTTATTCTGAAACAAGCTTTTGATGTGCTTTTAGTCTGAAGGTGAGTGGGTGTTTATATTGTGTTTATATTATATAACAGGTTTCACTTGTGAGTCTTGGAGGCTCAATGGGATTTATCTGTATAAATAAAGGTTGAATGGTCTCCAGTGTGGGCTGCAGCGTCAGGTGTCTCTCCACTGAGAGGATACTTTTTTTTTTTAGTTCCCGTCCTGTCAGCACAGTAAGAATAAGGAGACTGACACAATGTAGCGTTCAGGGGAGCTGGGGAAGCATGGATGGCGAAGTGATGGCTGGTTTTAATAACTTATGACAATATGAATATCAGATTAAACACAAAGAGTAATACAGAGCAGGCCCACATATCAGGAGCGTCACTATTCACACTGGAGCAGCTTTCAAAAAAGATTTGAACATTCAGAAAAAGTGTAGTCAGCACCATTTGGTTCCATCTCATAAACAAGAACCAGTGAGCTTTTCCCTGATGGGGGGAGAGTGGGGAGGCTTCTGCTATGTTCATCTTAACACATGAAGAAGGAGAACATTCCAGGTCCTCTCCTGATGATCTCCTGCTGCTGTCCTTCCTTCTTGGAGCAAATAAAATAAAATAAAACAATATAAACAATGTTTGTGAGGCTGCGGTGCAGCTGTCACACGCCTGTCAGGCCACAGTGCAGGCCTGCAGGCTCATCCGCCAATCACCAGCGCCCTCCTCTGGTGCGTCGTGACGTAGGACGCACGTATGACGTACGAGGAAGGACAGAGGTGTGTTTGGGTGAGCAAGGACTTCATGCTTGGGCTGGACCCAATGGGGCATGGACTACATCCTGCTACGCCCTTTATCCAATAGGCAGAGCTAAAGGGCGGAGCTATGTGAACGTAGAACGTTGGTTACGTATTGTAACCCCAGATTCTACGAATATAGCGGAGCCCTTTAGCTTTGTGGGCCCCATTGGCTCTTGAACGGCTGAATGATAAGCTGTTCGAGGCAGTTCCTTCCGTGTGGTGGAGTTAAATACACACGGGGCGGGCCCACACTGTACACTGTAAGATCCAATTAGTTGACCTTACTTAAAAAAAGTACGCAAACTCGTTGCCTCAAAAAAATTAAGCAAAGTAGTCTTAAGATTAGTGAGTAAGAAAAGCTAATCTTTTTTAAGTTTGCAGTACTAAATCAAGTAGTACAACTAATACAAAAAAAATAAGTTCAGATAACTCATTAGCCATGCTTAGTGTTAACTTATTTTTTTTAATTTGTGTGGACTGATGTAAATTTAACCCCACTTAGAATTACTAAATACCTACAACTTACTACCAAATCATTTTTAAATGTTAATTTTACAGTTTTGTTCTACATAAGAAGACCCTTTCCTGCATTTCTTACCTCTAATAAATGTTTTTAGTACATCAACAACTGGCTAAATTAACTGGGAAATATCAAACAAAAAACTAATTTAAACTGGTAAAACCACAGTAAAATTTTGTATGTAAAATAAAGGATATTTTGTGTATTTTGTTCATCGCTAATAATAATCAAATTAAATGGTAAGAGTTACTTTTTAAACCCGCTAACTGACTACCAGTACTACTACTGTCATTACAAAACATGCAAAATGTAACATCATGGAATGAGAGGTACATATCACTTTCGAAAAATTTATTGTCACCATTTTTAAACAATTCAGCAACTCTGACTTAATCCACAATCAAAAACTGAAGATTAGCCTCTTTTAGTCAAGACAGTTTTCAATTAACAAAATGTACCAAATGCCAGGCAAAAAGCTTAAAATAAATTAAATGTAAATGTTTACATTTTTAGCAGTTGTCTTAATACAGTACTTTAAACAAAAAATGTGGAAATGTGGAAGTTTAGGCAAAAATGTGCAATACGTCAACCGTCCACAAAGCAACAACTTGTAGTACCGGTACCTTTTCTCCAACAGAACAGTCCAAAAACAAAAACTTGCGGTTTTTCAATGAACAGTCCACAGAGCAGAAACTTCAAATGTTTTTTTCCTGCTAACAGTCCACAAAACAAAAACTTGCAGTGCTTCTTCAATGAACAGTCCACAGAGCAGAAACTTCAAATATTTTTTTCCTGCTAACAGTCCAAAAAGCAAAAACTTGCAGTACCTCTTCATTGAACAAGTTAGAGTCCACAGAGAGAGTCCTTATTTAGGTGTCACACCACTCGTGATCGGTGAGTTCCTGTATCAGGGTGAGGACTCGGGGGTTCAGGTTGAGACGACGCTTTGAGTGTTTGTTCTCCACTTTGGTTCCCTTTTCTGGATTTATCCGGAAAAAAACACCTGTTAAAAGAAAAGACGACCATTATAATTATTTTGAAGTTTCAGTAAAGTAAAATACATATTTAAAAAAGCTAAGTCTGGTCCTCTGGACATTCAAAAAACAAAACAAAACAAAAAAGTAGAAATGTTTCGTCTTTCGTCTGAAAGACTTCCTCAGTCTGAGCTGCTGTATTCAGCTTAGTCTTATAAATAGCACCCTCTCAGTGGATCAACCAGTTTTCTGATGACAAACAAAACCAGCTGCTCCCATGATCAAGGAGGACCATCAGCCTAACGATGGATCGTTAGTACCCTGATGGTTGTTTGCTATTCACAGAGGGCTGAGTGATACTAGCAATAACAGCATTGTAGGAGGGGGACAGTTGAACCAGGAGGCCTCAACCCCTTTTTAATGATGGACGGTTTCTTTTCACAAAGATGGCCTCCTTTACTCCTCTCTAAAACCATCGTTCCTATGAACGAGGCCATCTACATACATACTACATACATACATACGTATGTAAATGTATGGTATATATATATATATGTATGTATATGCATATGTGTGTATATATATATATATATATATATATATATATATGTGTATTTATATGTATATGTATTTGTATGTATATGTATTTGTATGTATATATGTATTATGTGTGTAGTATTTATGGAGTATGTTGTAGGTATGTATGTATGTAGTAATTATGTTGTATGTATGTACTGGTATGTACATGTATGTACACGTATGTACACGTACCGGTGTGTACACGTACATGTATGTACACGTATGTACACGTACCGGTGTGTACACGTACATGTATGTACACGTATGTACACGTATGCACACGTACACGTATGTACACGTACACGTACCGGTATGTACACGTATGTACACGTACCGGTATGTACACGTACCGGTATGTACACGTATGTACACGTACCGGTATGTACACGTATGTACACGTACCGGTATGTACACGTATGTACACGTACCGGTATGTACACGTATGTACACGTACCGGTATGTACATGTACCGGTATGTACATGTATGTACATGTACCAGTATGTACATGCATGTACATGTACCGGTATGTACATGCATGTACATGTACCGGTATGTACATGTATGCACATGTACCGGTATGTACATGTATGCATGTATGTATGCATGTATATATGTACGTGTACATGTATGTATGCAAGTATGTATGTACCGGTATGTATGTAAATGTGACAGTATTTACCTCTCCATGGCCAATGTCCATTGCTTCCAAGTCATCAACACGAGACTTCCTCACCCTGGGGCGGCCGTGGTGTAGTGGTAATGGCAGTCGACCCCTGATCGGAAGGTTGGAGGTTCGAATCCCGCATCCGCCCACCATGTGTCGTTGTGTCCCTGAGCAAGACACTTAACCCCGAGTTGCTCCCGGTAGGTCTGGATGGCGCCTTGCAAGGAAGGCTACCACTACCGGTGTATGAATGTCTGAATGAATGGGTGGATGGCTGGTATTGTAAAGCACTTTGGGGCTCCTCACAGGGGGCTGGAAAGCGCTATATAAATAAGCTCCATTTACCCTCTCCCTGCGAGATCGCTCTTCCTAGAAAACAAAACAGAGCTGTGACGGTCCACACAGACAAATGGTTTTATGGCATAACTTCACAAACAGGAAGTCTTACCCAAATTATGTCCTCCTTCTCGGTCTCCTGAAGCTGGTAGAGGATCTTTGACAGCTCCTGATCCGACTCCATTTTCCCTATGATACGTTCCTTTTCTGCTTCACTCTGAGCACTCGCCAGCATGGTACAATACTGAACTGTGCGTGTGAAAAACACAAACAATTTCAAAATATTAATTATTATTATTAATAATAATATATCTCCTTCACCGTATTCATCTGAGTGTTCATCTCGTACTTCTCCAAACTGGTCTTCATCTCCTTCCTGCAAACCAGAAAAATTATTACTTTTATAATTTATTTTGAGCACAAACATCTGGATGTTCCAAAGCTTCTGAGGACAAAATTTACAATAACTTTCATCAGTGAAATTCAAAGTCAGGTGAATCTTATTTTCAGTGAGGGTCAGTTCGTTGTGCAGAAAGCTGAGAACAAAAAGGAATATAACATCATGAAAAAAAACCTTTACCTCTTCATCAGATTCAAACTGCACATTCACAACATATGTTTCATCAATGCTGTCATCTGTTAATAAATGGAAATGTCTTGTCACATTAACAGGAATAAAAATCTTAAGAGTACAGTATACATAGCTGCACTATAGATATCTCCTAAATTTTCACAATTTGGCATGAGTTGTCTAAAACGTTCAAGTGTGAGAGGGCCTTATAAGACACATTCATTCTGATGTTTAAGATGAATAGATAAATGAATAAGTCATTTAATGGTGATGGATTTTACTCACATGAAGCGTCACCAATAAAGGGAATTGTGCCTGCCATTCTTCAAGCTTGAAGATGCTTTTCCAAACAGGGATTTCCTGTAATAACATATTAACCAGACTTGTGGTTATAAATTAGAAAATTAAGAAAAAAAAACTATTTTAGTTTTACAGTTCGAATTACATTACACATGAGAATAATCACTTATTCATTACATGTCAAGCTCAGATATTTGTGTGGGTCCGAGTACAAATGCAGCTGCCAGGAAAAAGACAAAGAGGAGATATATGGATGCAGTTAGAGAGGACATGAAGGTAGTTGGAGTGAGGACAGAGGATGCAGAGGACAGAGTGAGGTGGAGGAGGATGACTCGCTGTGGAGACACCTGAAAAGGGAAAAGCCGAAAGAAGAAGATGCTCACCGTTTCACACAGGGACCCTTTGCACAGCTAACAGAAGCTAGCTAGTAGTTGTTGAGCAGACTGAAATGGGAGGTTTGCTGGTGGCCTGTCTGATCCGTGATCAACAAGCCAAGGGGCAGCAGAACCAAACGTTTGGTTCAGGTTGCTATTATTTTTTTAAGTGTTTGCAGTCTGTGCGACTCACTCGTGTATCCTCTTAGCTTAGCTGCTAAGAAGCAACTCGTGTATCCTCTTAGCTTAGCTGCTAAGAAGCAACTGGGGGAAGACACCCCGCGTGCCTCCACCTTTCTTTTCCCTGCGACTCTTAACTTCCACGGCACGCGAGAGCACAATTGCCTCAAACGAAAATTTAAAATTATATTGTGGAATATTGCCACTAGCTAGGTTTATGTTAAATATCATTAGTTGGCTAGCTCTACCGTTAGCTAACACGAGCTGAGACAATACCCATATTTCTGCGAGAAATGCACACCAACATCGCCTGTTAAAAAACATTTAAATACCAACTTCATACATTATGATTAAAAAAACATACTTACTGGTATCTGTTACGATATTTCCCAAGAGAAGAGTGAAACGCGCTCAAAAATGAGGCATGCGCAGTGTGCGTGTGTGGTTCTATTCTGAGCATGCGCGAGATGTCTTCTTATCGCGATATGATACGGGATTTGTTCACACTTATCAAAAACTTACTTTTTCTAAATGAAACGAGCTCAAGTTAACTGAGCTACTGAGATTTTTTGACCACAAATTACAAGTAACTTACTAAAAGTGAGTCTTAATCACTATTTGATGAAAACTGATTTAAGTCAATTTACTATTTTTAATTAAATACCATGTTTGCATTTACAGTGTAGGTGGGCGTGGACTAAAAGGTTATTCAGTATGACGCTGTCGCGGAGGAGATATCCGATCTCTAAACTCTGCATTTTAGCCAAGGTTCTAGAAAAACTGATAAACTCCCAGATCAAAAATTATCTGGACTCATTTAACATCTTACCTCTCCATCAATCTGGTTTCAGGAAACAACACAGCACAACAACTGCTTCTCTGAAGGTTCTTAATGACGTTGAAGCATTGGATGCTAAGGATTATTGTGCTGCACTTTTCTTAGATCTGTCTAAAGCTTTTGACACAGTGGATCATAACATCTTGTGTCATAAGCTCTCAGAAATCGGTTTCTCTGATCACACCATCGGTTGGTTTTCTAATTATCTTTCCAATCGGAGGCAATGTGTTCAACATAACGGTACTTCTTCCAGCTATTTAACAGTTAAAAATGGTGTACCACAAGGCTCAGTTTTAGGACCAACCCTCTTTACAATCTACATAGCTAATGTAGGTCAGAGCATCCCTGATGCATCCTTACATTTCTATGCTGATGATACAGTTGTTTACTGCCGAGCTAAAACAGTAGCTAAGGCTTTCCAGTTACTGCAATCCGCTTTTGACATCATCCAGTCAGATTTGTTCCGTCTCAAACTTGTCCTAAATGCTGAAAAAACAAAAGGGATGTTTTTTTCAAGTAGGAAGTCGGTCCCAGCAGATCTTCCTCTGATTTTTTCCTCAAATGGTGTCCCTATTGAGTTTGTTGATTCCTATAAATATTTGGGTATCCTGGTCGATTCACATCTCTCATTTAAACTCCACGTGGAAAACCTAGTGAAGAAACTGAAAGTTAAACTGGGTTTCTTTTTCAGAAATAAATCATGTCTAACACTGAATGCTAGGAAACGCCTTGTATCTGTGACTTTCCTTCCCTCCATTGATTACGGTGACATTCTCTACATGAATGCTCCTACAAGCACCCTGCGGATGTTGGATGTTGTCTATCATGGTGCACTAAGATTCATAACTGGCTGTGATTATCGTACCCACCACTGCACCCTGTATTCACTGGTTAACTGGACATCATTAACCTCACGCAGACTCTTCCACTGGTACATTTTCATCTTTAAATCACTTCTTGGTCTGCTGCCCTCATACATCTCCTCCTACATGTCTTTGCGTGAGTGCAGCTACAGCGTGCGCTCTCAGGACATGATTACCTGCAGTGTTCCGTCAGTGAGGACTGAACTTGGAAAAAGGGCCTTCTCCTACTCTGCTCCTGCTTCATGGAATATCTTACAAAAAGATCTGAAGCTCTCGACCTTGACTTCTCTAAATGGTTTTCAGAATCTGTTGGAATCCTGGCAAAAACCAATGCAGATATGTTCCTGTCTTTGATTTTTTTGTACATCTACCTTATAATGTTTTTGCTACTTTTTGCTACTTTTCTTTTGTTTATTGTTTAATGTATTGTATCATTGA
>JBBPBX010031359.1:0-17433 GCA_038048925.1 Garcialebias charrua
ACGTGGTAGTGTAGGTGGTTCTAGGGCGGTCCTGAAGCAGTCCAAGGAGGTTCCAGGGTCCAAGGAGGCGGTGACGACATCCGGGGTTTTTATAACCGTGGCCCTGCCTTTGAAGAGGGTGTGTGTTGGACTGTGCTGGAGTCAGGTCTGTTGTCTGCTGTAAGGTTTATTCTTATATGTACAATAAACCTACATAAAATTTGCACATTCGTTTCAGAGCTTCCTTCAACCTTTTGAATTCGTAACAGTGTCAATCAAACGTCTGTTAGCTAAATCAACCAGGAGCCCGTGAGCACAAAGAAAATCAGCCCCTAAAATAGGGACTGAGCTAGCAGCTACCACAAAGTTCCACTGGAAGTCCCGTTCATGGAAACGAACAGTCACCAACCTTTCGCCAAACGTCTTGATGGGATAGCCGTTAGCCGCGGTTAGCTGCGGCCCGCAGCCTTCTGCTAACCTGTCGGAGCCGGTCGGGGGAACGAGGCTCTTCTGCGAGCCGGAGTCCACCAGGAACCGCCTCCCCGACCTCGAGTCTTCGATGAAAAGCAGCCTTTCCTTGTCGCCAACGGCCGCGACTGCTAGCGGGCGCTGGCGTACTCGTTTCCCTGCGGCTTGAAACTGCACGGTGGGACACACCGTCGTGCTTTGGCGCCAAAACGCTGGTGGAAGAAACAAAAGGCAGCTCCTGACCGCCTGCGGGCGACTCCTGCTACGACCACTGGCTCGTCCGGCGCTGAGGGCGATGCTTGAAGCTCGGGCGCCGCTGGAGATCCGGGGACCGCCGCTTGGACCGCGAACGTCCTCGCAGCCAGCAGGATGCGGTCGGCTTCGCGGGCCAGCGAGCGGTAATCCTTCTGCTGCAGAAACGGGGAGTTGGCCAGGGCTGTGCGCACTGGAGCCGGAAGCCGGCGGAGGAAGAGGTGTAGAAAAAGAAACTCACAGTCTGTTGATCCTCTCAAAGACAACATGCCTTCCATGAGCTCGAGAGCTGTGCCGTCGCCCAAATCAGAGAGGGAAAACAGTTTCTCGGCGCGCTCCGCGTCTGAGAGCGTGTAGCGCTGCAGAAGGAGCTCCTTGAGGGCGTCGTATTTTCCCTGTGCAGGAGGGTCTTCGAGCAGGCTCATTACCCGCTGGGTGGACAATGGGTCCAGTGAAGCGACCACATGGTGGTATTTGGTGTCGTCTGCAGAGATCCCGCGAAGAGCGAACTGTGATTCGACGTGGGCGAACCACGACCGAGGTGCGTGCAGCCAGAAGTCCGGGATTTTAACGGCCACCGCAAAAGCGAGCGGGGCCGCCGGTGGGGGTTCCACCGCGGACAGCTGAGGAGAGCTGGCTGGACCTTCAGATGTCGTCATATTCAGTTCACGTAGGTCACCAGTGTAGGAGGTGGTGAAGAGACGACACAGGAGACGGGATGTAGTTCTTCACTTTTAATCAACTCCTACTCAACTGGCGGGAAAACCACCCAACACCGCCTTATATACCAACACAACATCCGGTCCTCTGGACCTTTCACAATAAAAGCATCCTGTAACACATTCGGTCCACTGGGTGTGAGTAGAGCCCCCTAGTGGTCCACCACAGTAGAACATTTTTAAAACACATTTGAGCCTATCCGGTACAAAGTATAATAAACTGCACACAACATTTCATATGTGTGTGTATGTGTGTGATGGTTGCATGCATGGATCTGTCCAGGGCAAAAAGTTAAAGAACTGATTACTATCTAACCACAATTAGTGAGAGGTTAGCTTCTGTTAGCTTAGCATGCTAAGAGGAGCAAATCTTATTTGTAAAGTCCTTATTTCGACACAAACATGGCAAACCTTCACAAAGTACACTAACAGTGCTCATACACATGTGACAGGCTTTATGGGTATTTTAATTTAGCATAAATATGGCTTTAAACCAATGTTGACTGTGGAGTGGTTTCACTTCCACCTACCTCCACCAGCTTCCATTATCCCTTTGCTGGGGGCACTGTGAGCGCGCCAGAAGTAGAGTTGCATTCGGGCCCAAATAAGCTGACCCAGCCCCTGCCTGTAGCCATTATATTTGAACCTCACCCGACCCGACAAATTAAAAGTAATTACAGATCTGAACCCGAACCCCTCCCCTACCAACATTTTTAATTAAGCTTTGACTGCTTATATAGTTATTAACAATTGGCGGACGTGCGTAGCTGAGGTTGTAGAAGATCAGAGCTGAGGGGGTGTTTGTCCTTTAATGGCCATCAAAGCACATTAAATCCTTGCTTCTGCCTGCATTCTGCATTATTCAGACAAGGACCCTGCTCTGACTAGGGATGGGAATTGTTAAGAAATTATCAATATCAATTCCTTTATCGATATCATTTATCGATTCAATTCCTTATCAATTCTGTTATCAATTCTCATTGGGTTAGGCAAAAAAAATATAGTACACCATTTGTGTGCATGAAGTATTTAATACTCTTTCACCAGAACAAAAATAGAACTTTTATGAAAAAATAATTCCTAATTAACATTACCGTATTAAGGGGCTGTCCATGGTTGGAATGGGTGAAAGGCTTCTATACAGTTGGACTTCTGTCTCTTCCTCAAAAAGTTCTTCTAGGGCTGTCTCTTTTTGCTGTTTTACAGGAGGCATCTGAAATTATTGACATAACCACAACTTGTAATTCACAAGTTTCAATTTTAATGCAATCTATCATCTTTCATTACAAAAAACAAAACTTACATAGTTATCATCTTCATCCTCTCCTGCCTCCCTCTGTGTCTCTCCATCTGCGTCTCTCCCAGCTTTGCCAGCAGCACGTTTCAATGTTAAAATAAATAGTGTAATAATCCATACAATCTATCATCTTTCATTACAAAAAACAAAACTTACATAGTTATCATCTTCATCCTCTTCTGCCTCCCTCTTCGTCTCCCAGCTCTGCCAGCTTCAGAAGAAATTCACCATTAAAATCACTGAGCAGCAAAAAAAGCTCTCACAACAGAAAGAGGCTACAATGAAACACACTGAACAAAAATATAAAACAACACTTTTGTTTTTGCTCCCATTTCTACGGTGGCATTTTTAGGTCTGTTGTGTGTTAATATCGTCATCCTGAAAGCTAAGTGTGCTAGCAACAGCCTCTGAGCCAGCCAGACTCCGGCAATCCTCGTCAGCTAAATGTTATTACATGAGATGGAGATTATTTATACAACACAGTGGAAGCAGTAAAGCAAAAAAGTAACAAGTGACAGGAACTGGAGGAGTTTAACGTTACGTGCTGCAACATTTAAACAGAGGAGGACGCTAGCTTGTTAGCTCCGCTTCCACCACCACGAAGCAGCGTCACGAAGCAGCGTGTTAAAGACGGTACATTTGTACAAACTCACCTCATGCTGAGTGGTCAAATGCTTCTCTCTGCATGTTAGAAGTATTTCCGCCCTTTATTGTAATCGACGCTTAGCATTGTTGCAAGTAGACCTGGTTTCGTCTTCGCTTTTTCCTTGACGCCATGTTGATACGGCGCATGTCTGTGATGTCATCACGTAAATGTGTCACCACGTCGAGTCAGTAGAACGAGTCAGAGAACCGATAAACTGAATCGTTAAGACAAGCACCCTACAATTCCAGAGAATTTAACTCTAAAGAACTTGTTCTTTAAAAGAACCGGTTCTCAATTCCCATCCCTAGCTCTGACATATCGTATATTTTCTGATCTCACCTGTTTGGGTTGTCAGACGCGCAAGTCCGCTGAGTGCATTGGCTGAATGAACGTCCATTTGGGCTGATGGATCACTGGCAGTAGTTCAGCTGAAGCTTAAATGAACTTTTTACCTCTTTCTAGGCCGTTCAGCATGCGGTTGAATGGCCGCATACGGCTGGTGATAATATGGCAAGCCATGTAGTTATATAAGTGGATCGTCAGCACTGCACATCCACAGTTGCAATCAAAAGCCCAACACCGATCCGGCCCTCATATTAAGCACATTTTTATGGCCCGACCCTAATCCAGGTCGGGCGGGGCCAGGCTCTGGGTTCAGGTAAGAAATAACAGCTCTAACCTGAAGGACCCATCCATCCATCCATCCATCCATTTTATTCTGCTTATCCGGGGTCGGGTCGTGGGGGTAGCAGCCTAAGTAGGGAGGCCCAGGCTTCCCTCTCCCCAGCCACTTGAAGCAGCTCCTATGGGGGAATCCCAAGGCGTTCCAAGGCCAGCCGAGAAACATACCGTATTCGCCGGCGTATAAGTCGCACCGGAGTATAAGTCGCACCAACCTAATTATGCTCAATTAAATGGAAAAATCAACGTATAAGTCGCACCGGCCTATAAGTCGCACCGGCCTATAGGTCGCACCTCACGTGAACTGGTGTTTTGCCCAAAATGGACTGGCTGCCAAATTGTTTGGAAGGACTTTTGACAAGATTATCACATAAAAACTACAGTATTTTGTTTGATGTGTCTTAATTAATAAATGAACATTATTTTGGACTGGCTGCCAAATTGTTTGGAAGGACTTTTGACAAGATTATCACATAAAAACTACAGTATTTTGTTTGATGTGTCTTAATTAATAAATGAACATTATTTTGGACTGGCTGCCAAATTGTTTGGAAGGACTTTTGACAAGATTATCACATAAAAACTACAGTATTTTGTTTGATGTGTCTTAATTAATAAATGAACATTATTTTGGACTGGCTGCCAAATTGTTTGGAAGGACTTTTGACAAGATTATCACATAAAAACTACAGTATTTTGTTTGATGTGTCTTAGTTGAACTTTTCATTAATAAATGAACATAATTTTTGTATATTTTGTGTCTTTCATCATTTATCTTTAAAGATAAACACATAAAAATATATTTTTATTAGCTGACATTACAGTAAAAAACGTGTCTCAGTTTAAAATGATGACAGAAACAGATACTGTATTTATTTTATGGTTTTTATTTATTTATTCAAAACCATTGAAGTCTTCATCTTCTGTGTCACTGCACCATTTTTGGACCAGGCAGATGTCAACAGTGTAGGTACTGTAAAGGGTTTCTTAGCGCCCATAGCGGCCGAAACTGGTACTGCACCATTTTTTGAGCTTTTGACCAAAGTCACCCATCCATCCATCCATCTTCTTCCGCTTATCCGGGGTCGGGTCGCGGGGGTAGCAGCCTAAGTAGGGAGGCCCAGACTTCCCTCTCCCCAGCCACTTGGAGCAGTTCCTCCGGGGGAATCCCAAGGCGTTCCCAGGCCAGCCGAGAAACATAGTCCCTCCAGCGCGTCCTGGGTCTTCCTCTGGGTCTCCTCCCGGTGGGACGTGCCCGGAACACCTCACCAGGGAGGCGTCCAGGAGGCATCCTAACCAGATGCCCGAGCCACCTCAACTGGCTCCTCTCGATGTGGAGAAGCAGCGGCTCTACTCCGAGTCCCTCCCGGATGACTGAGCTTCTCACCCTATCTCTAAGGGAGAGTCCAGCCACCCTGCGGAGAAAACTCATTTCAGCCGCTTGTATCCGAGATCTTGTTCTTTCGGTCATAACCCAAAGCTCATGACCATAGATGAGGGTGGGAACGTAGATCGATCGGTAAATTGAGAGCTTTGCCTTTTGACTCAGCTCTCTCTTCACCACGACAGACCGGTACAGCGCCCGCTTCACTGCGGACGCTGCACCTATCCGCCTATCGATCTCACGCTCCAGTTTTCCCTCATTCGTGAACAAGATCCCGAGATACTTAAACTCCTCCACTTGGGGCAGGACCTCCTCCCCGACCCGGAGAGGGCATGCTACCCTTTTCCGGCTCAAGACCATGGCCTCGGATTTGGAGGAACTGATCCTCATCCCGGCCGCATCACACTCGGCTGCAAACCGCTCCAGTGAAAGTTGTAAATCACGAACTGATGAAGCCAGTAGGACCACATCATCTGCAAAAAACAGAGAAGCGATTCTAAGGTCACCAAAACGGATCCTCTCAACACCTTGGCTGCGCCTAGAAATTCTGTCCATAAAAGTTATGAACAGAATCGGTGACAAAGGGCAACCTTGGCGGAGTCCAACTCTCACCGGAAACGAGCCTGACTTACTGCCGGCAATGCGGACCAAGCTCTGACACCGGTCGTACAGGGACCTAACAGCCCTTATCAAAGGGCCTGGTACCCCATACTCCCGGAGTACCCCCCACAGAACCCCCCGAGGGACGCGGTCGAATGCCTTCTCCAAGTCCACAAAACACATGTAAACTGGTTGGGCAAACTCCCACGCACCCTCCAGGACCCTGCTGAGGGTGTAGAGCTGGTCCAGTGTTCCACGACCAGGACGAAAACCACACTGCTCCTCCTGAATCCGAGGTTCGACTATCCGACGGACCCTCCTCTCCAGAACCCCTGAATAGACCTTACCAGGGAGGCTTAAGAGTGTGATCCCCCTATAGTTGGAACACACCCTACGGTCCCCCTTTTTAAATAGGGGAACCACCACCCCAGTCTGCCAATCCAAGGGAACTGCCCCCGATGTCCACGCGATATTGCAGAGTCGCGTAAGCCAACACAACCCTACAACATCCAGAGCCCTAAGGAACTCCGGGCGAATCTCATCCACCCCCGGAGCCTTGCCACCGCGGAGCTTTTTAACCACCTCGGCGACCTCAGCACCAGAGATCGGAGAACCCGACCCAAAGTCCCCAGGCTCTGCTTCCTCAGTGGAAGACGTGCCAGTAGGATTGAGGAGGTCTTCGAAGTATTCCGCCCACCGACTCACAACATCCCGAGTTGAGGTCAGCAGCACGCCACCTCCACCATAAATGGTGTTGGTCTCGTACCTCTTTCCCCCCCTGAGACGCCGGATGGTGGACCAGAATCACCTCGAAGCCGTACGGAAGTCATTCTCCATGGCCTCTCCGAACTCCTCCCACGCCCGAGTGGGCGTCCACTCCCATAATGTGACCAAAGTCACATTATGACCAAAATGTTGAAAAAATCGACGTATAAGTCGCACCGGCCTATAAGTCGCAGGGCTTAGAAATGTAGGCAAAAAGGTGCAAATTATACGCCGGAGAATACGGTAGTCCATCCAGCGTGTCCTGGGTCTTCCTCTGGGTCTCCTCCCGGTGAGACATGCCCGGAACACCTCACCAGGGAGGCGTCCAGGAGGCATCCTAACCAGATGCCCGAGCCACCTCAACTGGCTCCTCTCGATGTGGAGAAGCAGCGGCTCTACTCCGAGTCCCTCCCGGATGACTGAGCTTCTCACCCTATCTCTAAGGGAGAGTCCAGACACCCTGCGGAGAAAACTCATTTCAGCCGCTTGTATCCGAGATCTCGTTCTTTCGGTCACAACCCAAAGCTCATGACCATAGATGAGGGTGGGAACGTAGATCGATCGGTAAATTGAGAGCTTTGCCTTTCGACTCAGCTCTCTCTTCACCACGACAGACCGGTACAGCGCCCGCTTCACTGCGGATGCTGCACCTATCCGCCTATCGATCTCACGCTCCAGTTTTCCCTCATTCGTGAACAAGACCCAGAGATACTTAAACTCCTCCACTTGGGGTAGGACCTCCTCCCCGACCCGGAGAGGGCATGCTACCCTTTTCCGGCTCAAGCCCATGGCCTTGGATTTGGAGGAACTGATCCTCAACCCGGCCGTATCACACTCGGCTGCAAACCGCTCCAGCGAAAGCTGTGGATCACGATCTGATGAAGCCGACCACATCATCTGCAAAAAACAGAGAAGCGATTCTAAGGCCACCAAAACGGATCCTCTCAACACCTTGGCTGCGCCTAGAAATTCTGTCCATAAAAGTTATGAACAGAATCAGTGACAAAGGGCAACCTTGGCGGAGTCCAACTCTCACTGGAAACGAGCCTGACTTACTGCCGGCAATGCGGACCAAGCTCTGACACCGGTCGTACAGGGACCTAACAGCCCATATCAATGGGCCTGGTACCCCATACTCCCGGAGTACCCCCCACAGAACCCCCCGAGGGACGCGGTCGAATGCCTTTTCCAAGTCCACAAAGCACATGTAAACTGGTTGGGCAAACTCCCACGCACCCTCCAGGACCCTGCTGAGGGTGTAGAGCTGGTCCAGTGTTCCACGACCAGCACGAAAACCACATTGCTCCTCCTGAATCCGAGGTTCGACTATCCGACGGACCCTCCTCTCCAGAACCCCTGAATAGACCTTACCAGGGAGGCTTAAGAGTGTGATCCCCCTATAGTTGGAACACACCCTACGGTCCCCCTTTTTGAATAGGGGAACCACCACCCCAGTCTGCCAATCCAAGGGAACTGCCCCCGATGTCCACGCGATATTGCAGAGTCGCGTAAGCCAACACAACCCCACAACATCCAGAGCCCTAAGGAACTCAGGGCGAATCTCATCCACCCCCGGAGCCCTGCCACCGCAGAGCTTTTTAACCACCTCGGTGACCTCAGCACCAGAGATTGGAGAGCCCGACCCAAAGTCCCCAGGCTCCGCTTCCTCAGTGGAAGACGTGCCAGTAGGATTGAGGAGGTCTTCGAAGTATTCCGCCCACCGACTCACAACATCCCGAGTTGAGGTCAACAGCACGCCATCCCCACCATAAATGGTGTTGGTCGCATACCGCTTTCCCCCCCCGAGACGCCGGATGGTGGACCAGAATCGCCTCGAAGCCGTACGGAAGTCATTCTCCATGGCCTCTCCGAACTCCTCCCACGCCCGAGTTTTTGCCTCAGCAACCACCCGAGCCGCATGCCGCTTGGACTGTCGGTACCTATCTGCTGCTTCCGGGGTCCCACAGGCCAAAAAGGCCCAATAGGACTCCTTCTTCAGCATGACAGCATCCCTCACCACCGGTGTCCACCACCGGGTTCGAGGGTTGCCACCATGACAGGCACCAACAACCTTGCGGCCACAACTTTGATAAGCTACCTCGACAATAGAGGCTCGGAACATGGCCCACTCGGACTCAATGTCCCCCGCCTCCCTTGGAACGTGTTTAAAGCTCTCTCGGAGGTGGGAGTTAAAGCTCCGTCTTACGGGAGACTCTGCCAGATGTTCCCAGTAGACCCTCACAATACGTTTGGGTCTGCCAGGTCTGACCGGCATCCTCCCCCACCATCGGAGCTAACTCACCACCAGGTAGTGGTCAGTGGACAGCTCCGCCCCTCTCTTCACCCGAGTGTCCAGGACATGTGGCCGCAGATCAGATGAGACGACAACAAAGTCGATCATCGAACTGCGACCTAGGGTGTCCTGGTGCCAAGAGCACATATGTACACCCTTATGCCTGAACATGGTGTTCGTTATGGACAATCCATGACGAGCACAGAAGTCCAATAACAGAACACCACTCGGGTTCAGATCAGGGGGGCCGTTCCTCCCAACCACACCCCTCCAGGTCTCACTGTCATTGCCCACGTGAGCGTTGAAGTCCCCCAGTAGAACAAGGGAGTCCCCAGGAGGTGCACTCTCCAATACCCCCTCCAAGGACTCCAAAAAGGGTGGGTAATCTGCGCTGCCGTTTGGCGCATAGGCACAAACAACAGTCAGAGCCCGTCCCCCCACACGTAGGCGAAGGGAGGCTACCCTCTCGTTCACCGGGGTGAACCCCAACGTACAGGCACCAAGATGGGGGGCAACAAGTATGCCCACTCCTGCTCGGCGCCTCTCACCAGGGGCAACTCCAGAGTGGAAGAGTGTCCAACCCCTCTCAAGGAAACTGGTTCCAGAGCCAGAGCCATGCGTTGAGGTGAGTCCGACTATTTCTAGCCGGAACCTCTCAACCTCACACACTAGCTCAGGCTCCTTCCCCACCAGAGAGGTGACATTCCATGTCCCAATGGCCAGCTTCTGTAGCCGAGGATCAGACCGCCAGGGTCCCCGCCCTCGGCCAGCACCCATCCCACATTGAACCTGAGGGACCCGTCACATGCAATTGTGACAAACTACCAGTAGGTGGCTCCAAAGAGCTAATAATTCTAATAAGTTTTGATGAAATTCATAAACCTTTTCCTCTGTTACGAAAGGTTAATGTTAAAATGTTACCAGTCCATCACAAACTGGGAACTTGAGAAACATTGAGGCCAGCAGTAAACGATACCCACACACTAGCTCTCATTTAATCAGATGTCTGTTTTTGGATTGCAAAAAGAAACCAGAGTCCCCAAACAAAAAAAGCACAGTATGATAAAGCAAAAGTCCACACAGAAAGGCGCAACACCTAAAATTGTGCATGCATATATTGTTTTTCAGGTTCTTTATAAATTAGGGTTCTAAAAATACTCACATCTAAGTTTTTTAAAAGAATATTTTTATATATACAGATACTTTTGAAAACAATCACGGTGTATTTGTTTATTTGCTACGGAAAATAAATGTGTAATTTGTTTCTTGTCACCTAATCTTCTCAATGAAGAGTTATTAGTGCCAGTACTTGCAGTCGTCCGCATGGCCAATTAGTTTATGCTAATTATACAGTGGAGGAAATACTTGCTCATTAGGTGCTCAGGTCTGCAAACTCACCATCCCCTGAAGTGCTGACCAGAACTGAATTTTAAGAATATTTTTTACAACCAGTTCAGCTCCACATATTATATTAATGTATTACATTTTCATACCTTGGCTAAATGTGTTTGTGTGTTGGATGCAATTGATGGACTTGTACTGCAAATTTTGTAAAAGCACATTATAATTGGAATAGTTCTATGCTCTCAAAAAAATAAAATAAAATAAAAAATAAGCATCATTACCAAAGAAGAATAACTTCTTAGTTTATGAGTGATTCTCTATTCTTATTCAATGGTTTATATTCCTTTGTCAGATTCACGTGTTCATAGGTTTGGCTTCAAGGAAATTTGGCATATACATGAGATTTTTATTGATATAATGAGGACCAGATTATGTAACAGAAGCAGTAACAAAGAATTGAAATGTAACTGACTGGCAGACTTTTTCCACAGGAACCAGGAACTGAGAGATGAATGGTTGCCATTTCAGTAGTCACAGTAAAATCAAAATGTGGTGTAGTGTTTTCAGTTCTAACAACTCAAATTAGAATAATTTCATATAAGTTTATGTTAATACTATTTTATAACCTTTACACTATCATCACTTTTGCTTTCCTCTTTTATGGCATTTAGTGGTTATCTATAGGAGCAAAGAGCAGCACAATGTAGCTTTTACTAGAAGGCACCAAGCTAAATTCAGTCTAAAGCATTATATGCAGTGATATTACATTTCAGCTGTACTTCTCACATAGTGACTGCTGCATCAACAACCCCCACAATCCAGAAAAGTAAAAATAGTGTAAAGGTAATTGATGTGATAGCCTTGAAATTGAAAATTTATAGTGGTGTAAAGTTTTTTTTTTCTTGTTAGAATTCACACAAATATTGCATTATTTTTTCTTTTTTGTGATTGGAGCTTTTTTCAAGATGGCAACAACCAACTCTGACCTGCCCCTTCTCAGATAAGCTAATATCAACTAATTGTTGTGTTGAGTTGTGTTGCTCCATTAAGAACTGTTTCCCAACCAACTTCACTTTGGTTTCCTCCTAACTTCTGCAAATGCTATTTTAAAAATGCTAAAATGAAAAATGTAGATCTTGATGTGTCCATGTTCTTGTTATCTGCATCAGGAGAAACACGCCCTGATGCCTGGACATCAGCATTACAGACTGTTTCCACCTTTTGGGGAGAGCATAAAATCACAGGTTCATCAAGTAATACAACTAAGTTGTTAAGTCATGTTATACATAACCTGAAATAACCAGGAAATCTACAGGTGGGGAAATAAATGTTAAATGGAAAACACAATTCAACGTACCAGAGTAAAATAAACTGGATATATTTATAGTGCATCCAGTGCGTCTTCATTTGATGCTTCCCTCCGACTTTTATAAATTGGGGACTGCCATGCAAATACATTGCAGGCACATATTATTCTACACCTTGGAAGTGTGTCTACATTTCTATCTCCGTTAATTCGGCTCGAACCACAATGTCTACCCCCACAAAAGTTATATCAAAACGTCTGGCTCGGTCCCGTGATGTGTGCTATTACTTTCATTGGCATTTGGAGTTACCATGGCGACATAATTTGCGAACAAAGACACAATATTTCACCAACTCCAGGAACTAGTTGGTGACTGCCCACTTATTATTATACACCTGAAAAGCATACATTTTTCAACTTTAATGCGGCCCGAACCGCAACATGGACCCCCACAAAAGTTATAGCAAAACATCCGTCCCAGCTCCAGGAAGTGTGCTATGACTTTTATTGGCATTTGCAGTTACCATGGTGACATATTTTGCTAACAAAGTTGCCAAATTTTCCATAGGAAATGAATAGGAGAAAACTCTTCACAGAAACTAAAATATGGAGCCATTATGGTTCAACAAGCAAGGAAGGTACCTGTTATTGCCAATTTTTATTATTATTATTCTTAATTAGTAATAATAATAAGCATTAGTTATTCATGTTAATAATGATATATTTAAATATCAACAATCATTAATATTTGTTATTAATATTTGATAGTGATATTAATTATTTATTTTAATATTATCAATTTTGATTATTTTTCATCAATATTTAATAACAATTAACAAATTAACAATGCATTCATAATTACAAATATTAATAATTAATTAGTATTGATTATTAATATTTATAATCATTAATATTAATATTTATTATTAACAATAATTTAATAATAAATAGGCAGTCCCCATCAAAGTTTCTCCAGGAACTTTTTACCGGTAGTATCCTTTTACACTTTAGTTTGTCACTGTAGGACATGAGTCGAAATAAAATAAATTAATTTATGTGTTATGAGCCCAAAATGTGAGATGCACTTAAAAAGCATTTTTGGATGTAATTTTAACAGTTTATATACCCCTCAGCCTGATGTATTGTTGTCAGATATACAGTGATCTCTCACATGTAGCAAGGGTTACGTTCCAGAGACCCCTGCAGTAGGGGAAAATCGTAGCGGTGTCATACTTAGTTTATTTCTTATACCAGTGTTTCCCCTAGACCAGTCCCCAAACTTTTTCCTGTGAGGGCCACATAACTTTTCCCTTTTCTGGTGGGGGGCAGGAGTCAGTTTGTAACAGGAAAAAGTGTGACGATTGCAGGAGTGCCTAAATGTAAAAATGTATTGTTTTCCAGAAAGCACAATCAAATACAGTAACCCTCTCTGGGTTCTTCACAGAACAAAAGTCAGGAGATAAATAATAACACTATTAATAAAATAAATAATAACACTATTAATAAAATAAATAATAACCAAATGACCCTCTCTGGGTTCTTCACAGAAAAAAAATCCAGGAAATAAACACTATTTATTAAATAAATAATAACCAAATAAACAAAACTCACAGCATTAAAGACATCTTTCTTCTCGGGACACACCTCCTCCACGACAGCGTTCATGAATTTCTTGACAAACTCTCCATCAGTAAAAGGTTTACCGCTGCTTGCTATCAGTTGAGCAACCCGAAAGCTGGCCCAAAAAGATGAATGGTTCAGCTGAGCTTGGCGTACAAATGTATTCTGCTGAGCTAACAGTCCATTTTTTAGCTTTGAGAGTTTGTCTGCTCGCATTTGGCGTGGCAAGCTATCATACTTGTCTTTGTGATGGGATTCATAGTGTCGCCGCAGATTGTATTCTTTGAATACCGCCACCGCCTCTTTACAGATGAGACAGACAGCCTTTTCTTTGCATTGAACAAAAAAATAATCACTTGTCCACTGCAGCTTAAATGCCCTGCATTCTGAATCAATTTTTCTCTAACCTAATCTTTTCACCATTATTATGCACCTCACAAATTTCCTGGTATAGGTGTATTTGCTAACGTTTTGAGTGATCATTCCGTAATAGCAGCTCTTAGATCTACTAAACTTCCACCTGCTAAGCCCAGAATAATCCAAAAAAGGGATTTGAAACGTTTCAGTGAACAGTCATTCCTTTGGGATCTATCCCACTTTGACTGGCAACATATCCTACAAATCAATGACGTGAACACCGCTTGGAACTATTTTCATGATAGTTTCATTTACTTTGTAAACAAACACGCTCCTTTCCGGCAGTTCAGGATAAAGGGCCGTGACAGCCCCTGGTTTACTCCTGAACTAGCTGATCTCCTGCACTGGAGAGATCATCTTTGGGCCGCAGCAAGAAAATCACACTCAGACACTGATTGGTTGAAATTTCGGCAGCTAAGGAATAAATGCACAACTGCCATCAAAGCCGCAAAACGTAACTACTTCTTATCTCAGACCTCCAAAAATCTAAACGATCCTAAAAAATTCTGGAAAACCATCAAATCTCTCTCAGGCACCCCCCAATCATCTGACCTCCCATCACAATTTCTTGTTGACTCTGTTCCTGTGTCAAATAAGCACGAGATCCTGAACTGTTTCAATAAACATTTTGTTGCTTCTAGTTCATTATTTGACACAGTTACAAATGGAAAATCAGCCACTTTATCTAATAATCAAACTTCTACAAATCAAATCCCTCCTACAAGTCAACCATCTGTTAATCACACCTTCTCTTTTTCTCCGTTCTCAGTCAGTGAGGTAAATAAACTGTTAAATGATCTTGATCCTAAAAAATCTGCAGGTCCAGATGAACTTCCACCTTATTTCTTAAGGCTGGCTGCTCATATCATCACAGTCCCTGTGACCCACATCTTTAATCTGTCCATAAGCCAAAACACCATTCCGGATGCTTGGAAAACAGCCTTTGTTCTTCCTTTGCTGAAGGGAGGTGACCCCACCTCACTGAACAATTATCGACCGATCTCTAAACTCTGCATCTTAGCCAAGGTTCAAGAAAAACTGATAAACTCTCAGATCAAAAATTATCTGGACTCATTTAACATCTTACCTCTTCATCAATCTGGTTTCAGGAAAAAACACAGCACAACAACTGCTTCTCTGAAGGTTCTGAATGATGTTGTTGAAGCATTGGATGCTAAGGACTATTGTGCTGCACTTTTCTTAGACCTGTCTAAAGCTTTTGACACTGTGGATCATAACATCCTGTGTCATAAGCTCTCAGAAATCGGTTTCTCTGATCACACCATCGGTTGGTTTTCTAACTATCTTTCCAATCGGAGGCAATGTGTTCAACATAACGGTACTTCTTCCAGCTATTTAACAGTTAAAAATGGTGTACCACAAGGCTCAGTTTTAGGACCAACTCTCTTTACAATCTACATAGCTAATGTAGGTCACTGCATCCCTGATGCATCCTTACATTTCTATGCTGATGATACAGTTGTTTACTGCCGAGCTAAAACAGTAGCTAAGGCTTTCCAGTTACTACAATCCGCTTTTGACATCATCCAGTCAGATTTGTTCCGTCTCAAACTTGTCCTAAATGCTGATAAAACAAAAGGGATGTTTTTTTCAAATAGGAAGGCGGTTCCAGCAGATCCTCCTCTGATTTTATCTTCAAATGGTGTCCCTATTGAGTTTGTTGATTCCTATAAATATCTGGGTATCCTGATCGATTCACATCTCTCTTTTAAACTCCACGTGGAAAACCTAGTGAAGAAACTGAAAGTTAAACTGGGTTTCTTTTTCAGAAACAGATCATGTCTAACACTGAATGTTAGGAAACGCCTTGTATCTGTGACTTTCCTTCCCTCCATTGATTACGGTGACATTCTCTACATGAATGCTCCTACAAGCACCCTGCGGATGTTGGATGTGGTCTATCATGGTGCACTAAGATTCATAACTGGCTGTGATTATCGTACCCACCACTGCACCCTGTATTCACTGGTTAACTGGACATCATTAACCTCACGCAGACTCTTCCACTGGTACATTTTCATCTTTAAATCACTTCTTGGTCTGCTGCCCTCATACATCTCCTCCTACATGTCTTTGCGTGAGTGCAGCTACAGTGTGCGCTCTCAGGACATGATTACCTGCAGTGTTCCGTCAGTGAGGACTGAACTTGGAAAAAGGGCCTTCTCCTACTCCGCTCCTGCTTCATGGAATATCTTACAAAAAGATCTGAAGCTCTCGACCTTGACTTCTCTAAATGGTTTTCAGAATCTGTTGGAATCCTGGCAAAAACCAATGCAGATTTGTTCCTGTCTTTGATTTTATACGTCTACCTTATAATGTTTTGCTAGTTTTTTGATGCTTTGTTAAAAAAAAAAAAAAAAAATTGTTTTTTTCTCTCTTTTGTTTTCTATTGTTTATTGTTTGTTTGTTTATTGTTTAAGGAAATTCTATCATTGCTGTTCATTGTTCTTTAGTTTTAGCAGGTCGCTTTCGTAAATGAGCCCATGAGGTTCAAAAGATTTACCTGACTAAATAAAGGTTGAATGAATGAAAAATTCCCTTCTGTCTTTGAGAGGGGTGGGTTTAGGATTTTTTTCTGGGGGTTGCCAGATAGGGGCACAGACCGCAGAAGGGTGGAACAGAATCTCATGTGTTGGATGTGTCAGCGTTTTTCCCCAAACGCTGACACAATAAATTAAATGTGGAACAATAGTTCAAAATAGTTCATAACTAAGGAACATTTTATTGCAAAAGTCCAACATTATCATCAAATACAAATACACATATGAAAAAAATCTAAATGCTCTCTGGTATTGTTCTGGGGGCCGGACCAAATGTGGAGGTGGGCCGGATCCGGCCCGCGGGCCGTAGTTTGGGGACCACTTCCCTAGACCACTTGCCATGACAGGGTGCTCATATCGTCTGTGATTTTGTCAACGAGGAGGTGGAGGGGATGGAGAGATGTCTGAGCCTCTTTTAGGCTAGCGCACCTGTATTGCACACAGCTAGCTTAGTGCTTCGTCAGTGCTAATTGGGGGCGGGATCGGTTTGATGCGCAGTTTGGTTCGGTAGGTGGGGCAACCTGCTTGTATAATGGTAGGGGAAACACTGTACATATATTTAAGGTTTTATAAACCCTTGCCTCTCTCGTATTAACTCTTCATATGCTCTTAAACACTTTGGTAATCACAATGAAGATGATGACAGTGAGATGAATGTACAGTAGTACACAGCATGTACAGTACACAAAAAACCTGGGTTTAAAAAAAACTGCGATAGAGTGAAGTTGCAAGAAGTGAACCGAAATATAGTGAGGGACTACTAAAGTTTATTTTCAAAAAGTTTATGGAAACAACTTGCCTTGCACTGATGGGTGGATCCTTAGAAGGTCCTCCTTATACATGTAAAAAGCTAGTTTCTGGAAGTCCCCAGCAGGCCTACTTGGTTTGATCCACTTTGAAAAGGTGCTATTTATACAACAGAGTTTGTGGCAGGCCTCAGATAGATGAAGTCTTTTGGATGAAAGACAAAATGTTTCAACCAAGAAGAATCTGTGCAGATGACCTGATTTAACATTTTTATGATGTATTTACCCAGGAAGATTTAGCTTACACAGAGGCTTAGGAGGTTATTTAAAGACATTATGGCTAACAGCGAGAGAG
>JBBPBX010031359.1:17510-34578 GCA_038048925.1 Garcialebias charrua
AGAGAGAGAGAGAGAGAGAGAGAGAGAGAGAGAGAGAGAGAGAGCTCAGGAGCTGCGACAATCCACCTTATTTTCGATTTCGCGCCACTACCCATAATTCATAGTGGAAGCCGGGAGTGTACTTCCGCCCGCGGTCCTGCGCTGTTGTTTACCGTTGTGGTGTAACACTAGCTAGCGATTTAATTATTCTTACACACACGTTTCCTTTACCTGACGTAAATGGCAGCACATCAGAGATGGATACATTCCAAGGATGTTTAAAAAAGCTGCGAAGATAAGACGTTAACTATGCCTCAGCTGTCACTGCTCAGTCCGTGAGCAGTGACAGGTGAAGCACAGTTAACAACTTATCTCACTGCTCACGGACAGGCTGACTGGACAACGTGGAAGGTACATCACTTATTTGGATATCAGAATATTTAGATCACAGCCAGACATTAATATAGTCAGAGTTCAAGTCTGTGCTATGAATGAAAGCAGACATTTAATAGAAAATTTGATGAAAATGTCACAAGTAACATGTACAAAGTTGAAACACATGCTGTTTAATTAACAAGATTGATGATAAAGTAGTTCTATATTTTCTACAATCTTCAAAGACAAGATAATATTAAATATGTACATTGTTGTTTTGAGAAAATCGTGTTGCCATTTAAAGAATCTGTTACATTGTGGTTGAATAAAACAAAAAAAGAAGTCATTTTTCAGTTGATTGCATCATACATAAGCTTTTCAACAAAAACATTCATGGTGTAGAGTATATATACAAAAGAGAAACAGAAATTATTTACTCCATATCTAAAAATTTCTGTGTTAATGTAATCTCTCAGGTCGTAGAATCTTCAATCACCAGCATTCTCCCAGGAGATGGATGGAAACTCGACTTGGTCCAGAAGTTTTGTGCAGTCGTACACAGGAACAAATTAGTTAAAATAAAATCTTCTATATCGTTTACATTGGTTAATTTTGTTGTTATTTCAATAATTAAAATACACTGTTCAATGTCTAATAATGTGAAGTAGTTTCATTGTGATGTAACCCGTACGACTCATTCAAATACACATAAATAAAAACTAAAGGTCTTGTTCTTTGGCCGGCCAGTGTAGTGTTTTTATTCACATGTGCAAAACATAAAAATATTAATTTTGCTTATAAGTTTTCATCATCCAGGAAACTGACAAAGTTCAGAATAAAAGCTATAATTATAAATTTAAAACAGTTGAAACTGAATACAGTACTGTACAATATGAGAACTTTTGTTGTTTTTGTCTTAATGAAGATGAATTGGCTCAGATCAAAAACACTTCAACAAGCAATGATGAGACCAGCAAACTGGAACAGATTCCTCTTCATGTGGAACCATCCGATTTCAGCCAACTCCTTAGGAATCCAAGACTGGAACCAGGTCTAGGATCTGAGACTGGACACAGGTGTAAGATCTTATCTCTGGATGGATCTCCTTCCTTCACCCTTCTGTAAAGTAGAAAAAGAAAACTTGTCTTGTCATAGACAGTGTGTACAGTACATTATTTGTACTAAAATGTGAGTAAAAAATCATTTACTTAATGTAAGATCTTATCTCTGGATGGATCTCGTCCCTTCATCCTTCTGTAAAGTAGAAAAAGAAAACGTGTCTTGTCATAGACAGTGTGTACAGTACAGTATTTGTACTAAAATGTGAGTAAAAAATCATTTACTTAATGTAGGATCTTATCTCTGGATGGATCTCGTCCCTTCACCCTTCTGTAAAGTAGAAAAATAAAACTTGTCTTGTCATTAGAGCTGTCATCGGGCCGGAAATCCACGGCCCTACCCTACCCGAGCCCTTAGTTTAATTACCCAAGCCCGAGGGAGCCCGCTGATTTCCTAGAAATCACCGCCCGACCCGACCCTACCCGATTAAAAAAAAAAAAACAACAACAAAAAAAAAACACTACGTTTAAGCTTTTACTGCGTTCTCCCACTCAGCAAAAGAACTTGATGTTGTTCTTCTGTGTTTTGATGGAGGAGGTGTGAGCGCGCTGCTCGCGGTGACTTTTGAAGCTTCAGGAATGTCAGGAATGCGGCAACTTGTTCCGCCGCAGATGAGAGCAGTGTGCGGACGTGAGCGTGCACCTGACGCACGTCAGCTGGTGACATCATTTTGAGCTTGTTAAAGTTAGGCCACAGAAATAATGCAACTCTGTGCAAGTCGTGGATAATAATTTTGCGCTCCAGCACTTCTGCATGTGCGGCGCAGAAACTCCTGCTGCGGAGAGTCTGTGTGTGAGGACTGGCAGTGTTGCTTCAGTTTCTCATTCCAGAGACAAACCAGGTTGATGGTGGGATATTTGTCACCCTCCAGTTCTCTCTGTGCACGGTAAAATGGTTCGAGAAATGTCACTAAAAAGTCCAGCATGTCGGGGGAGACGCTGTCCAGGCGCGCGCTGCGCGCCTGCTCTCTGGCTGAGTTGCGCAATTTAGTGGCTGCGCTCAGTGCGCTGCGGTTTTCACCATCTAAATTCACTCTATTAATTATTTCCTCATCAGTAAACTTACTGCCTTATATTCTTTACAAGCAGATTAAAACAATTTTATATTGTGTGCATTTTTATTTAGTTTTGTTTGTGCTGTATGATTAAAAAAACCCACATCAAAGCCCGAGCCCGACCCGGCCCGCCAATCAAACGCAAAAATATGGCCCGAGCCCTACCCGAAGTCGGGTAGGGCTCGGGTAGGGTCGGGCTCGGGCGAAGAAACGACACCTCTACTTGTCATAGACAGTGTGTACAGTACAGTATTTGTACTAAAATGTGAGTAAAAATCATTTACTTAACAGATCTGTCATTAAATAATCTAATTAAATATAAATAATATAACATAGTTATATTATTTAATGACAGATTTGTTAAGTAAATGCTTTATTTACTGACATTTTAGTACAAATGTAGCTTCATGTGCACTTTTCTCCTATGTAATTCACATCATTATTTTAAATGTGCTTTAAAGGACAACACCCACCATGACAGTAACAATTCACCATATAGGACAATTACTGTAATTTAATATGATGTCTATTTTCATTTTTGCATTTGGGCCAAGCGAGGGTTAAAAAAAATAAAAAATAAACAACCCAGTCCCGAATTAATCCGGAAACTCAGCCGAAGAGTGCCGAAGTGTCATGTGACTTCAGTTACGTCTCCACCCAGAAGGCAGAAGGCAGGAGTGAGTTTCCATGGAGGTTTATGAGAGTGGGAGATAAAACTGCATATTTCCTGGTGCAATTGTGTGTACATATGGACCAGCACTCTGATTTTATTTATTATTTATTTTATACCGCTACGGACCGTTGCTGCTCTCATTCTGCCCAGAGGAGCGAGCCGAGCGTCTCTGGCTCCTCGTTCCGTTGGTCACCTTTGAAGTTCCGAATTCGTGCCGACTGGCTCTGCTCCGTCCCAGCCTTGTTGCTAGGAGCATGGGGGAGCACGCGCGCAGAGCTCCGTTGCGCGGCTGCCTTTTCTGTACTCCCGACCTGTTTGGTCACGGGGGTAGAGAATAAAAAGCCGATGCGGAAATGAATGAATTTGTCGCGATCAAGCGAATTAAACTAGTATGTCTACGTGGATGCTCGCTCAGAATATGATAGACATCAGTGAGCGACAGTAGGATTAATCAACAGGCAGCTTTAGGGAGTATTTAAAAATGCTTCGCTTTTTTTTTCCTCGCTCAGAGCATCGGTCATGGAAGTTGATGAATGCTTTTATTATAACTCCGCCTGTAACGCCAAGGCGTCACTTTAGTGACGTGAATGCCCATATATGGAGAGGAGCAGATTTTTCCTGGAGCTTCTGCTAAAATCTGCTATAAATCATGAAATAACACATTTAGCGTTATTTCGCTACAATATAAATAAACGCTCCTGTATTATTTTTAAATAAACTAATAAATATTAATGGCGATGCAATTTGAAAACATGGTGGGTGTTGTCCTTTAATAAGTCTGGTTTAATGACGGGTCAGGTTTTGAGGCCTAGTCATTGTTGACACGGTCTGTCTTGGAAAAAAGATGTGTAAACTGTCACAATCATATCTAACCAGCTAAATAACAGTTTAACTAAAACAACACACAGCCAAAAAAAGTCCAGGCTCAACAAGGACCAGAACCAGACATTTGTTGTGAGTGTTACCGTCTGGAAGTTAGCATGTAAAGTAGCTACATGCTAAGCTAACCACAGCAGGACAGACGCTAAATCATGAAAAAAAAAAAACAGCTACTAAACAGACGGTTATACTCCGATATTGTTCTGACATGGTTTCACAAAATGATTTATATAGAATATTTTGTTTACCGAAGTAAAGTTGATCGGAGCGCGACGTCTTCGACAGCAGGAACGAGCTGCTGTCAGCTCCTTCGATGGAGATAAATCCTTCACGTTTACAACAGCGCGTTGCTCAAACGTATACCTGGCTGTAACACCCTCTAACCCAGCAAGAAACAACCCAAAAATAAAAAAAACGAGAGGAATTAAACTGGTCCCGGCTTGTTTTTCACAGCAAAACATACCGGTAAGACTTCAACCGGAAGTACACTACCGGGAGGGGGCGGGACCGGACTGTCATGGCGGCTTACATGAGCTTTTCGCGAAAGAGGTGGATAGATCCAATAATCACATGAATATTTACAATCCAAGTGATGAATGGTTAAAAAAAAGAAATTAACAGAAAGAAAAATTGTTTTCCAAAAGCCTAATTCACATGTAAACAATCCAAAAATTTAAAATTCAAGAACAAGTAAAACTCCTGGAAACACAAAAATAGAATAAGTAAGTAAATCTGGACTAGTAAAGACAAAAGAGGTAATGGTTAATTTGGCATCAGGTGTGAAAAACAGTTGGATTTACAAGTGAAGGAGAAGCCACTGAATTTAGAGAAGAAGAAGAAGAAGAAAAAAGGCAAACTGTGATGATTTCATCATTTTCATGTTAGATTTAAAACAAGTGTTCTAAGTCTCATTAAAGTCATTGCTAATCTTTCCCTTCAGGAATGAAGAAGCCACGTGGAAGTAAGTCATGTTAATGTCTCCTGCCTTTTTGTCAATTTGTTTTACACACAGAAATCAACAAGATACCAAATAAAACATCAATTTTTAAAAGTGACCACCACGTGTGTTTCATTTTTTATTAGTTTTCTGGTATCCCCTTTTTCTGCATACTGTATTTTGCTTCCAAGGAGCAAGTTGATTTAAACTATTTTGTTCATCAACAGCAAAAATTTCTTAAATAGTTTTGCTTCAACTAATACACTAAGAAGCACTATTGGTTTGATGATAGCTCAAAAATGTAGACATGCAGACATACACTTTACCCTGCTCATGTATTTCTTTGATTTTTTTTTTTTTTAATCTTTGCATCAAATACATGCCCACTCACAAACTGCTTATTGAAAACCCACACTGCTGAACACCATCTGTAAGCACACAATGCAGCAAGTATTTTGGTATTCCAAACATGTGGGTAGTGTCTAGTCTTATTAACAGTGATGCCTACAGGGCTTACACTAGCAGGATTCCTCTACATGCCTTTTATTTTACAGCACTCGAGCACAGCAGTTCTCAACAGGTGATAAACAGTGGTGCGTATACCTACCCACTCGTAAGCCCTGGTGGCCATTATCTCACTGACAGAATAAAATATCAAAGCAGGCATCCTGGAATTTTGCAAAGCACTGGGAGGGGAGTGAGGGAATGATGCAACACTTTTAGAAGCTAAAGCAAAAACAAGTCACATTTTTAACATGTTTAACTTGATATAATAAAGTTATACATCATTTAGAGGGGGAGTGATGGAGCTGAGGCTAGAGAAGGGGAGACTGTAATTGGAAGGGAAGGAAGGGAAGGTCGCTGGCTCAACCCCCTGGACCGACAACCCCAAAATGTGGGTGGGAAAGGCAACACATCCACTAGAGTTAGAGTCGCATTCTGGCCCAAACAATCCAACCCGACCCGGCCCCAGCTCATAGCCATGATTTCCGAACCGACCCAACAAATTAACAGTAATTACATGTCTGAAAAAAGGCATTTCTAATTAAGCTTTGACTGCTTATATATATATTAATAGTTGGCGGATGCGCACAGCTAAGGGAAGTCCCTGCTTCTGCCTGCATTCTGCATTATTCAGACATGGACCCTGCTCTGACATGTTAGATATTTTGGAATCTCACCTGTTTGGGTCGTCGGCCGCACACTTCCACTGAGTGTAGCGGCTGAATGAATGTCCGTTTGGGCTTTGGATGTATCGCTGCCTGGCAGTATAGTCCCATCTGAAGCTTAACTGAACTTTTTTTTATACCTCTTTATAGGCTGGTCAGCACATGGTCAAATGGCTGGGTGCGGCTGGTGACGGTATGGCAAGACATGCTGCCATATAATTGGATAGTCAGCCACGCGCATCTGCTGACGCAATCAAAAGCCTGACACTGGCCCAGCCCTAATCTGGGCTGAGTTCAGATAAGAAATGACAGCTCTAACTAGAGTTGCATTTGGGCCAAAAATGATCTGACCCGGCCCGGCCCGAACCCCTATCATTTGTTTCCAAGCTCAATTTGAAACCGACCAATTAACTGTGATTACTGTCGCGAACCCTGAAAAAAATAATAATAATTTTTAAATTAAGCTTTTAACACTTTTCTAAGCAAACCAGTTTGACATGATTTAAAATAACATATTTCAAAGAAAGGAAGATATTAGAGTTCTTGTTTATCAACAAGAGTCAGCAGATTACGGTATTATAGTTATTATAATATTACAGTTATTTTGGTTATTAACGGTTGGCGGCTACGCACAACTGATGATCCAAATTGGGTCCGTTGGCCGCGCGCGTCCGCTGGGTCTCATTAAGCTTCAGCTGGGTTGCTGGCAGTGAGCCATCTGGACTTATTTTTACCTCTTTTAAATGGTCGGTCAAATGGCCACGCGCAGCTGGTGATCCAAATAGGTTCATCAGCCACGCACATCCGCTGATGCAATCAAAAGCCCAACACTGACCCAGCCCACCCATCCAGCACATTATTTTGGCTTGGCCCAAGTTTTCGAGTCAGGTGTGGGCCCGGGTTAGAAATAACAGCTCTAACCCACACCTGCCTCCACCCACAGTCCAGTCATCTGAATTAACTACTGTGCCAACCTTCTAGCTACAAAGAGAAAGAAGACGAGAGGTGTGTTTAGTCCAATATGCTTCATAACGTAAACTTTTACTTTAGTGTATTTTTCCTGTTTACACCATAAATAAACACATATAATGCAAGTGGTCTGGTCAAAACAAAAATCAAACATACTAAGTTTTCTTTTGGTTTTGTTGGGATCTATGTTTCACCTTCACCATCAGTTCTTCTAGTATTTCACCAGATGGTGCCAAGGAGCCGACTGGCAGGGCTGGTCAGCAGGTGTGCTCACACACACCTGCAATCCATTTGTTCTTATCAGGAGAAGCTTAAAAGGAAGCTCCTGCCAGTCCTTAAGTGCCAGAGTGTTAACCTTTGTGGTAACTCATAGCCCTCTGAGCTCTCTGATTCTTGTTGTTTTATTGACCTCATTACCTTTGTTGACTTGTCGCTCTTCACCTTGAACCCCAAGTTACCCCTGCCCCTGGATTCTGTTACAGTTTCCTTCCTGAGAGGAACTCCGTCAACTGCAAACTTCTGCCATTTCTGGATCATCTTTTAACCATGGCTGTTTGCTGGACACCTCACTCCACCCATGTTTTGATCGAGCCTGATCCGCCTTCCACCAAGCTCCTTGGCTTCAATCATCAACCATCCACCATCAATCTACTTCCTGGATCTCCACTGTTAACCTCAAATACCAATCTCCAACCTTCTCGGATCTCACTCACTTCTCCCTGGCAGATTTCCCCTCAACCTCAAGTAAGCAGTCTTCTTCCTTCAATCATTCAAGAACCCAACTCATCTCCTTGTTTGTCTCCAGAGACCAGGTTAGCAGTCCAGTCTTTGTTGGCTTCCAGCTCCATGATGATGATTAGCCATTTAGTCGAAGTCGACTTCCTCGATGATTACTTTGAGTTCTGCAATCGTCTTGCGCCGATTTGATTGTATCAAGCCAGCGTAATAATAATAATAATAATGAATTCAATTTATAACGCACTTTTCATTAATGAAAATCTCAAAGTGCTACAAGGAGCAACAGAATTAAATGTCAATAAAACAAATAAAACAATTAAAATCAATAACAATATCAGCTAAGATCAAAAGTAGAATCATGAGGAGGTAGAGTATGCTTGGTCGAAAAGAAAGGTCTTCAAGTCGCTCTTAAAGTCAACCACAGACTGTGGGGCTCTTAGACAGTCAGGAAGAGAGTTCCACAGGCGGGGGGCAGCCACACTGAAAGCCCGGTCTCCCATGGTCCTTAATTTGGTTCTCGGAATGTGAAGGAGATTGCTGTTCTGTGACCGCAGCGAACGGGTGGATGAGTATGGAATAAGAATATCCTTCAGATAATCTGGTGAAGTTCCGTGTAAGCATTGATGTGTAATGAGAGCAGTTTTGTACTGAATTCTGTAGGCGACAGGAAGCCAATGAAGGTTATGGAGAATGGGCGTAATATGTTCAAATTTACGAACTCTCAACAAGATCCTTGCTGCACTGTTTTGAATATATTGAAGTTTCTGAAGGTTTTTGCCAGGGATTCCAATAAACAGGGAGTTGCAGTAGTCGAGCCTGGAGGAGACAAAAGCATGGACGAGCTTCTCAGCATCGGAAAAAGTTAGGGATGGGCGAAGTCTGGAGATGTTTCGAAGATGGAAGAAGCAAGTTTTAAACAGATGCTTAATGTGATTTTCAAATGTAAGATTGGAGTCCATTTTTATTCCAAGATTAGTAACAGAGGTGGAGAGGGGGATGTCTTGTCCAGAAAAGGAAAGTGTTGTTATAGGAGATGTTTGTACCTGGTGAGGGGTGCCAATCAGTATGGCCTCAGTCTTGGAGCAGTTTAATTGAAGAAAGTTCTGATTCATCCATGCCCTAATTGCCTCCAGGCAGGCAGAGAGGGCAGTGAGTGAAGATGGAGATGACAAGGTGGAAGATGAGGATGCTCCAGTCCTGATGTAAAGCTGTGTATCGTCGGCATAACAGTGAAAAGAAATGTTGAACTGATTAATAATTTGACCTAAAGGCAGCATGTAAAGGGAAAACAGCAGGGGCCCCAGAACTGACCCCTGAGGGACACCACAGGAGACACCAACTGTCTGGGACGTGGCGTTGCCAAGACTAACACATTCCAGCCTATTGGAGAGGAAAGATTTGAACCAGTCCAGGACTGTGTCGCAGAGACCGACCTCCACATGAAGACGGTGGAGGAGGATACTATGGTCCACAGTGTCGAAGGCTGCAGTGAGGTCAAGGAGGACAAGGATGGAGGGAGAGCCAGTGTCAGCAGCCAAGAGGACATCATTGGTAACCCTCAGCAATGCAGTCTCTGTACTGTGAGCTGCCCTGAATCCAGACTGGAACTTCTCATACAGGGAGTGTTGTTGTAGGTGATCCTGCAGCTGAGCAGCAACAGCTTTTTCCAGCACTTTAGACAGAAAAGGGAGGTGTGAAATTGGGCGGTAATTAGAAAAAATGTCGGGATCCAAATTAGATTTTTTCAGAAGAGGCCTAATGATGGCAGTTTTTAGAGGCAGTGGAACATGACCAGATTGAAGAGACTGATTTATTATTTGAGTGATAAGTGGGCCTATTGCAGAGTGATTGGATTTTATGAGAGACGAGGGGAAAGGATCCAGGGCGCAGGATGAAGGCTTCATTTTCTTGATGATGGCCTCCACCTCACTCTGAACAACTTCGTCAAAGCTGTTAAGGGTCCCAGAATGCAGACGGGTAGATGGCACACTGAGAACAGGGAGGTTGTGGAGCTGAGATCTGATAGTGTCAATTTTGGTTTTAAAAGATGAAAGAAACAGCTCGCATTTTTGAGCAGAGTCCTCAAGAGTTTGCTTAATGGGATTAAGCAGACGAGTGATTGTGGAGAAGAGCTGTTTAGAGTTTCCAGGGCAGGTGTTGATGATGTTAGAATAATATTTGGAGCGTGCTTCTTTAAGAGAATAGGCGTATGCTTTCTGATGTTCTTTATATGCCTGCTTATGCACAGACAGACCAGATGATTTTACACGTCTTTCAATAGCACGGCCAGTTGCCTTCATCTTGCGCAGCTCATCAGTGTACCAAGGGGCTGAACGGGAGAAAGACACCAGTCTTGTCTTCAAGGGGGCGTGTAGGTCCAGGAGCTCCCGAAGAGATTGGTTGTAGTAATCCACAGAGTCATCTGCAGAAGAATGATTGACAGCGGTCAGGGTGTGAAGATCGGCAGACAGAACATCAAGGGAAATGTTTTTAAGGTCACGGAACTGGATGGGTCGTTTTGGGTTTGAAGCAGGCGAAGATGAAGGCACTTCCAGGGAGATGACCCTGTGATCTGAGACACCCAGGTCATATACAGATAAGTTATTGATGAGTACAGTGTCTGTAATCACCAAATCCAGAGTATGCCCCCTGCTGTGCGTAGGGGCGTCAACATGTTGAGTGAGATTAAGAGAGTCCAGAAGAGACTTAAAATCTGTTGCCAGAGGTGAAGAAGAATTGTCCACGTGGATATTTAAGTCGCCAAGAAAAATAGTCTTCACAGGGGAGGTGCAGAAAAAAGTGAGGAGGTCATGCATCTCTGAGTTAAATGAAACATGTGGTTTGGGAGGTCTATAAATTAATATAACATTCATCAGGAGTGGGGCTTTGAAGCTGAAAGCCAGACATTCAAAAGAGGAAAAGTCCTGAGAAGACAGATGAGACAGTTTTAAATTACTGCGGTAGATTACAGCCAGACCACCACCGCGGCCAGTGCTGCGGGCTCTCTGCAGATAACTGTATCCAGAGGGACACGCCTCATTCAGAGAACTGAACACATTTGGTTGGTGCCACGTCTCTGTAAGACACATGAGGTCCAAGTTCTTCTCCAGAATGTGATCATGAATTAAACATGACTTGTTGGAAAGAGACTGCACATTGAAAAGTTCTAATTTAATACCAGTTGGAATAGGAGCTTTTTGAACCGGTTTAAGCAGACTGAAGTCCACTCCACGTTTTCCTCGCCACTTCGTGCGCAGAGGACTACAAAGGCCTACAGACGCAGCGTTCTGATGACGCCATCGAGGTGCGACACGTCTCTCAGTCCAGACAGCACTAATCGAATCAGAGTTCGCTTGAGAAAAAACGGTTTTCTTTCGAGAGCTTCTATGGATGTAACGAGGTCTACGCAGAAGTCCCAGTTGTTTGATGGTGGAAATAGAAGGAGGAATGGAGCAGTTGTTAAGTTCAAACAACTGCGAAGCGGAATACGTCAACATCCACGAGCCGGAGGAGGCTAGCACAGAGCTAGCCGCTAGCAGCAGGCCCACGGCTCCGAGAAAGATATACAAGAAGCAGAGAGAGGTAACTCGAACGAGCATTACCTTGAAGGAGTACAGGAGAGAGTCCAGAACAGTCCAGAGGACACAGGAAGTTGAGAGAGGCAGCAGGTAAGCGAACAATAAATGCAGCTACGTGATACTCGAAGCTAAATTCGTGTTTAAGCTAGCGGGAGCTAGCAGCCCCTACTATTAAAGTTCCGGTTAGACTAGGAAAGTTTTCTATCTAATGAATCAAGCAAACAAGTCAAATCTTGGCTTCGCCACGATCTCCCATCCTGAGCAAGCACAATGGCATCAGTGGAAAGGAAAAACTCCCTTTTAGAAGGAAGAAACCTCTAGCAGACCCAGGCTCAGGACAAGCGGTCATCTGCTTTGACCGGCAACTTATAATGTTTGCAGATCCACAACGCAGTCAGAAAAGACAGTTGCTCTAAAACTAACTAACTAAAACACAAAACTTAATCACAGAAAGGTAGAAATGTCCGCGTCCGTTCACACAGGTGCTGTACACAGGCTTGCGCCTGCCGCACTCTGCGTTCAAGAAAGGTAGAAAGGTTCAAAGAAAGGTAGAAATGTCCGCGTCCGTTCACACAGGTGCTGTACACAGGCTTTGCGCCTGTCGCACTCTGCGTTCAAGAAAGGTAGAAATGTCCAACAAGGCTCGGTGAAAAAAACAGCAGAAAGTAATAAAAAAGGCTTCAAAAAGCAAAAAGTATGAGGAGCAGCGGCAGCCAAGGTGTGCCCGCGTCCACTTCCTCCACAGGTGCTCAGTCACTGACAGGTGCTCAGTCACTGGTGAGTGAGATGCGTATTCTTTGCCGTCCTCTTCTTCTCGTCCCGCTCACTTTGCCCAGCATCATCAAAGTCTCCAGTGATTTTGCGCACATAATGTGGCCGAAAAAGGACAGTTGCTGTTTGACAATTTTGCCCTCAAGCGACATTTTCGGCTTGATACGGTCCAGGACAATCTTGTTTGTTGTCCGCGATGTCCAGGGTATACGCAGTAGTTTTCTCCAACACCAGAGTTCAAAAGCGTCGATTTTTCTTCTTTCCGCTTTCCTGATTGTCCAACTTTCAAATCCATATGTTGCTATGGGAAAGACAATGGCGTTGACGAGTCTCGTTTTCGTCGCAATGCTCACGTCCTTGTTCTTCCAGACTTTGTCCATTCCTTGCATTGAGGCCCAGCCGAGTGCAATCCGCCTTTTGATCTCTGGTCCGGATTCGCAGTTTCGGTCAATTTTGGCTCCCAGTAAGATGAAATGTTGGACTGGCTCAATCTTTTCATCGTTGATCTTGATGTTTACTGCATCATTGCATGCCGTTGTCATTACTTTCGTTTTCTTGATGTTGAGGTACAGTCCCATGCGTTCACTTTCCTCTTGAACTCGTCAGATCAAGTATTCCAGGTCTTTTTCACTTTCTGCAAGTATAGTTGTGTCATCCGCATGTCACAGGTTGTTGATAGTCCTACCTCCAATATGGACTCCGATTATGGTCTTGTCCAGGTTGTATCGTTGCATGATCGTTTCGGCGTACAGGTTAAACAGGGCTGGAGATAAAATGCATCCCTGCCTGACGCCTTTACCGATTTTGAACCAGTCGGTGTTACCACACGATGTTCTGAGAGTTGCTTCCTGATTGGAGTACAGTGTTCGTATCAACTGTTCAATGTGTTCTGGTACGCCCATTTGTTTCAAACACGCCCAAAGTTTGTCATGGTCCAGCTCCATACCTTCCCTGAACAACATCACCTAGTACCATTCCTGAAATTGAAATAAACTCTTAAATCTTTATTGGTTTCTCTGAGAGCTTCATTGCATGTGGGTCAATTACCTAATGCCGGGTACAGACCAAACGCGTTTCGGGCAACGGAAGCAGCTGGTTTACATTGAAAGTCTATCTGGACACGCGTCGAGGCGCGTCGAATCGTGAAGCGGTGCGTTTTGAGTGTTTGAAGCGGCGCGGTAGCGCGCGGCAGTTCATTTCCGTGCACGCGACGCAGCCGAAGCGTCGAGCAACGTCGAGCCGCCAAAGTTCACCTAGTTGACCTTTGGCTGCTAGACCTTGCTCGACGCGTCGCAGCAACCAATCGGGAGAGACTCTGCTATATGATGACGCAACGACAACGGGACTTTTTTTGGACTATTTAAACTTACCCCATCGAGCCTCCCTGAAGAAACCAGCCTCCGGTAAGAAACTTGGCATTTTTACAGTTGCTGCTGTCCGCTCAAGTGTACCATCACCCCAAACCAGTGTTGGGAATGTTACTTTGAAAAAGTAATTAATTATAGTTACTTCTCCCAAAAAGTAACTGAGTTAGTAACTGAATTACTCACCTATAAAAGTAATTAGTTACCAGGGAAAGTAACTATTGTTTGTTTGGTTGGTTTAAGTTTATATATATCTACAAATTTAAAGTAGAAATGCTTACAGCACCTCAACAGAACATGACTGGTTGACATACTAAGTTTTTTCTTCATTACAAAATACAGTTTAACAAAATAATATAACAATTGTGTTTTCAGCTCTATGTACACACTGTACTGTTCCAAGTGTTTTCTTAGAAATAAAAGTAAACAGTTAAAATAAGTGTTTTGTAGTGTAAAATAAAATCAAACCCTCACACAACTGGTTCAAGTATTTTCTTAAAAACAAAATAACAATTTTAACAATATGGAGTACTTCTAAAACAGTACTGAAACTCTGAATTACCTGTGAGATGCTTCATCATCAGATCAGGTTACGACTGACGTAGACAAACACTTCGCTCCTCCGGGACATTAATGTACACTTCACATGCACGTTCTTGCCTTTTACCTCAAGGAGAGTAAAGTAGTGTCTGCATTTCCACTTTGAAAACGCCAACTTTCCCTCCAGACTCGCCATTGCTGCAGGACTTCACTTTTTTTTAGCTTTGAAGCTCCCTGCAGCGCTGCGTGTATGAACTGAACAACAGAACCTCTGATTGGCTGACCTCTGCCTGACACTCTATCTTAGCCAATCAGCATCATCCTTATTGTTTCACCCCTCCCTCCCCTCTGCTGCCTCCACCCTCCCTCCCCTCTGAGCCGTCCACCCTCCATCCCCTCTGCTCCGTCCTCCCTCAAAGGGGAAAAAAGTAACAAGCAGCTTTACGAGAGCCAGAGTGGTAGACAAAAGTAACGTGCACCCATTTCGTGTTTGTAACGGTAATGGCGTTGTAACGATAGACATAGTAACTACTTAGATTACCCGTTAATGAAAAAAATAATGCCGTTTGTAACGCCGTTTATTTGTAATTCCGTTATTCCCATCACTGCCCCAAACATAAAAAAAAAACGTTTTAATCTCAACAAAGGCTTTTGGAGCTGCAGTTCGGCTCATAGAAAACCCACTCAAGTAGTAACAAGGCTCACGTGCAGCTGATTTTATCTGCCCGGTGTGCATCAAACGAACAACCCGACCGGATAAGGAGCCAGACCCCCTCCTCTGCCTCCTCCCAGTGCGCGTCATCAGACGCGTCTTCAGTGGCTTCAGTGTGAACAGTGACAAGCGGCCAAAAGGGGGAGGCAGGAGCGTTTGGACGCGTTCGGTGGGTACCCGTCATAAGACCATGACAGGTTTATGAAATTTAATTTTACATAAAGGCTATCAAACAAAACAACTATTTGATAAATTATTTTGTCTGACTCCCTTCCAGTGTATCAGCATGCATTGAGTTTTAACAAAAGAGCGACACCACTGTGGGATTCATGTCTGTTTTGTCTTTTCTGCACCTCCCCGTGTTTTACTTTTCCTCATGTTTCTGCTCCTGTGCACACCTGTCCTGAATTCCAATCACACAGGTGTTTCCCACTCAACCTCGTTAGTGTCTGCATATAGTGTAGGAGTTGTGGTTTTGTCCTTGGTGTTATGTTCATGTCTGTGTTTCCCTGATCCTTTTGTTTATGTCTATATGGGGTTTGTGTTTACCATTCCATACAATTTTATTTATAAAGCACTTTAAACAGCGACAAGGCCAACCAAAGTGATGTACAAACAAACAACAGGCAACACACACAATGAAGTACAAAAAATAGACATAAAAACATTGCAGATTACAAATAAAACGACCAAACACAGATCAGCTGGTGTTGAAAGCAACAGAATAGTAGTGGGTCTTTAAATGGGATTTGAAGACCAAGAGGGAGGGGCCTCTCTGACAAGCAGAGGTAACTCTTTCCAGAGTCTTGGGCCTGCTACAGAGAAAGCCCCTTCACCTCTGCGTTTAAGACGAGTCCCTGGAACTCTTAAATGTACCTGGTCCACTGACCTCAAAGCACGTGGTGGGACATATGGGTGAATCAAATCAGAGAGATAGTGTTATGAAATAAAATAATTTTGTCTTTGTGTTTTCATTTATTTTGAAGGAGTTTTCACACGGTGGTCAAATGATCAGTCTCTCTCTTGTAGAATGATAGGATTTGCTGAGGGGACACAGGATGTGAGCAAGTACTCATGTGAGATTCTGAGTCTGAAAGAGTGCTTTGTTTGGATCTGTTCTGCTTGGGGGAGAAAGGCCTGGCGCCTCTTTGTCAGTTTTATGACTGTAGAATATATGACTGGCAGGAAATCTACTGAAAGCCTCCTTTCTTACCCTGGATGTTTGTTCAGTTAGAAAGTAACAAGAACAGCTCTAAATCTATGTGTGTAGAGTATGATCTTTAATGTAATTTAATGTCCAGTTAGACTAATTGGTCACTTAGTGGTCTACTAGAGTGTGTGTGTGTGTGTTTATAAGTACTCAGCAATAAATGTACATTTATTTCAGTCATCGATGTGTCGGTGCCCTTCCCCCTCTCAAACCTGCGAAGACCAGAGTAAGCTGAAACCCCCCTGAGGGGCTTTCTGGCAGTAAAGGAAGGAACAGTCTTTAAAGCAGAAAGTTTTCTTATTGGTTAAGGCAGGCAACGCCCTACAAAAGAATAAAAGCATGAGTCCTTTCCTCCTCCAGGAGTCAACGCGAGCCGGCCATGGGGAAAAGCAGCCCACCAAGGTCGTATGGGTCTCCCTGTCCCCCTCTCTCCCTGCCTCCTCCTTCTCCTCTCTCTCTCTCTCTCTCTCTCTCTCTCTCTCTCTCACTGTCCACGTCTTTTAAACAAATGTAATGGCTTTTAGAAATAGAACAAATGTATTCTGTGACTTTTTAAACTTATGATTAATTAAACTGGTTTGGAACTTTAAGTGAGCGTTTGTCGTGTATTCAGCGTACCTCCTTTTTCTGATCCAAAGTTAACCAAACAACAAATTTGGGGCGAGATAAGAATCAATGCCAACAATGTTCATTTATGTAAATGTTTGTTCCCTTCAGTTTTGTTGCTTGCATTATTACCTTGTTTCTTGACTTCGTGCTAATGAACCTGACAACTATTGATGGTTTGAATTTTTCTGATTTACTCGGTAGGGTGTCACAGATCGAAATGACATAATGACACAATCTCGAACCACTGCATCAACCTTTCTGCTCTACCCCTGTCTGAAAAACAAAAAGTCACAAATCTGGGAGTGATAATGGATCCTTCCATATAACTCAACAATCATGTAAACATGATAGTTAAATCCTGCGGTGACTGTCTAAGCTGAAGCCCATATTAT
>JBBPBX010031360.1:0-34576 GCA_038048925.1 Garcialebias charrua
AAAAAAAAAACCAACAACATATCCTTTCTATCAGTTTACTTTTCTTAAGATAGTTTATTAAAAACTGTAAATATTTAGAAGTAGAATAATTCCCTAAGATATTTTGTATATTTAACTGTAATTTATTCTTTTGAAGTCTATATTCTAACTTCCTTCTGTCATCAGAGTACTTGGGACATAACAACAAAACATGTTTTACTGTCTCTTCTTGAAAACAAAAATCACAATTACCTGATGGATGTTTCCTCATTTTAAATAGTGTACTGTACTATTTAAACCTGTATGATTAAAACGTAACCTGGATATACCGGTAATGTTTTCTTCTTTTCTACTTCTTCCTGTTCCCCTCATTACACCAACTTTCCTTTGAATACCATAGAGCCATCTACAAGTTCTCTCTTCTTCCCACTGCTTCTGTCATCTATCCTTAATCTTTTGTTTAATAATAGATTTGATTTACTCTTTACTAAACGGAATCATTATATCAATATAACGTTTTTTTGAAGCTTGTTTTGCATATTTATCTGCCAACTCATTTCCTTTTATACAGTCAGAGAGTCCGAGAATCTTTATTGTCATTCGCACCACATGTGGTACCGTATTCGCCGTTGTAAAATACGTACCGGTGTTTAATACGCTTTGTCCAATTATTAAGAATAAACAAGAAAAAATGTACACAATACGCTTCAGTGTTTAATACACGTCATCGCGACGCGTCAGCGCCTCATTTGCCCTGCTTAAAATGGCGGCGACAGAAGCGAGCGAGTACAAAGAACTTCACAAGGAAACACGGTAAAAACAATTATTTCTTTGCGAGAAAAATATATTTCTTAGCTGACTTTATAGCAGACGTGCTCCTGAGCTTAACGAAATGTTCAAATCAGCTGGATTTTTAAAAAAAACTTCCGAATTTTAGGCAGGCGGCTCGGACCGGACGCTTTGTTTCTTTAAATTTAGCTAAATAAACGCTTAAAAAATATATTTCTTAGCTGACTTTATAGAAGACGTGCTCCTGAGCTTAACGAAATGTTCAAATCAGCTGGATTTTAAAAAAAAACTTTGCCGAATTTTAGGCAGGCGGCTCGGACCGGACGCTTTGTTTCTTTAAATTTAGCTAAATAAACGCTTAAAAAATATATTTCTTACCTGACTATAGCAGACGGGCTCCTGAGCTGAACCAAATGTGAAATCAGCTGGATTTAAAAATCCGCGGTGTGGTTTATGAGTGGTATCTTGCAAACAAAAACAGCGAACCTCACAGCTAAGCTAAATGCAGCTACCGGTACACCCAGAGCAAGGGGCGGGCAGCGACAGAGTCAGTCCGACCAGAGGAGGCTGTTTTCGGACACATGAGCTAGAAACGTCTGGAAGTGGCCCTCCTCTTCCTCTTCGCTCTCTGAGTCCTCTGCTGGCTGCTGCCTACAGCGCCCGTATAGCGGCCGAAACTGGTACTGCACCATTTTTGCCAAAAATGAAAAACAAAGAATCAGAGCGAAAAATGGGTCTAAAAATATGGGAAAAAATCTATAAATAATACTCTTCGGTGTTTAATATGCAGGACATTCAAATGAGCAAAAAACCCGCGTATTATACACCGGCGAATACGGTACATGTGATGAAACGAGATTATGTACACAGGGTCCCAGTTACATCCAACAATAAAATGTAAGAGAAAAACAGTAATAACATCTAAGATATGAACTAAGAAAAACATCAACTAAAAATACACTAAGCACTAATATCATAGAAAAACATTACTCCAAACAGCAACACGAACATGAGTCTGTATGAGCAGATGGGCACGAATGAGCACAGCAACATGAAACTGAGCACAGCAACATGAAACAGATCAGCAGCAACATGATGTGATATTTCACAGTGATTATTCTGGTTATTTATTCATGAGTCTAACAGCCTCAGGGTAGAAGCTGTTCCTCAGTCTAGTGGTTCTACACTTAATGCTCCTCAGCCTCCTTCCTGAGGGGAGTGGGGCAAAGTGAGTGTGCTGGGTGAGTGGGGTCTTTCATGATGCAGGTGGCCCTCTTCCTGCATCTGGAGGTGTAGATGTCTGTGATGGTGGGGAGACTGACTCCAACAGACTTCTGTGCAGCCTTCACCACTCTCTGCAGAGCTTTTCTTTCTGCAGCTGTGCAGCCTCCATGCCACACATTGATGCTGGAGCACAGGATGCTCTCCACTGCACACCTGTAGAAGGAGGTGAGGACTGAGCTACTCAGACCAGCTCGTCTCAGCCGTCTGAGGAAGTAGAGTCTCTGATGACCTTTCTTGATCAGGCTGGTGGTGTTGTTGCTCCAGCTGAGGTTATCATTCATGTGTACACCCAAGTACTTGTAGCTGGAGACCACTTCCACCGCAGATCCTCTTATGTTCAGTGGGGTGTGGGTGTGTTTGTTCCTTCTGAAGTCCACAATCATCTCCTTTGTCTTCTTCACATTGATGTGAAGGTTATTCTCTTTGCACCAGCTCTCCAGGTGTTCCACCTCCTGCCTGTAGCTGGACTCATCATTGTTTGTGATGCATCCCACCACAGCTGTATCATCTGCAAACTTTACAATATGACAGCCTGGATGGGTGGCTGCACAATCATATGTGAGCAGAGTGAACAGGAGAGGGCTCAACACACATCCTTGAGGAGAGCCAGTGCTGAGGGTTATGGTGGAGGAGGAGAAGTTGTGGATCCTCACTGACTGTGGTCTGTTTGTTAAGAAGTCTAGTACCCAGTTACAAATGGAGGGGCTTAGTCCTAGTGTGAATAGTTTGTCCATCAGGGTTTGGGGGATCATGGTGTTGAAGGCAGATGTGAAGTCCACAAAGAGCATACAGACGTATGAGTCCTTCTGTTTCATTCAACCTTTTATTTATACAGGCTAGCCTCGTTGAGTCACGGGGACTCATTTACAAGAGGGACCTGTCTCACTCACACCAAACAACCATCCACTCTCACACTCACACCTAGGGTCAATTTAGAGTCACCAATCAGCCTAACAAGCATGTTTTTTGGTCTGTGGGAGGAAACCGGAGTACCCGGAGGAAACCCACGCATGCACGGGGAGAACATGCAAACTCCACCCAGAAAGGCCCCGGACCGGGATTTGAACCGGCAACCTTCTCGCTGAGAGGCAGCAGCTCTACCAGTTGTGCCACCGTGCTGCCCACCTGTTTCAGGTGGGTGAGAGCAGTGTGGACCACAGATGAGATGGCGTCCTCTGTTGATCGGTTTTTGTGGTATGCATACTGATGAGGGTCCTCGTTGATGTTGATGGATGTTTTGATGTGGGTCATGGCCAGTTTTTCAAAGCATTTTGCGGCTATCGGGGTGAGGGACACTGGCCGATAGTCATTCAGACCAGTCACTGTAGAGCTTTTTGGGACTGGGATGATGGTGGCGGTCTTCAGGCAGGTGGGAACTGTCTCCAGGGCAAGTGAAGTGTTAAAGATGTCGGCCAGCACCTCACAGAGCTGATCAGCACATTCTTTCAGCACTTTCCCGTGTATGTTGTCTGGGCCTGTTGCTTTGTGAGGGTTGATCCTCCTGAAAGTACTCCTACATGAGATGGAACCCGTGCAAATACTGTATGACTATTAAACCCATGGCTTGAATCCTATAAAGTAATGTCTGAATCTCCAATAAAAGGTCTGGTCTACTATTAGACTGATTATTTTTAATTGAGATTAATGATCCTCCAAATCCGAGGCCATGGTCTTGAGCCGGAAAAGGGTAGCGTGCCCTCTCCGGGTCGGGGAGGAGGTCCTTACCCAAGTGGAGGAGTTTAAGTATCTCGGGATCTTGTTCACGAATGAGGGAAAACTGGAGCGTGAGATCGATAGGCGGATAGGTGCAGCGTCCGCAGTGAAGCGGGCGCTGTACCGGTCTGTCGTGGTGAAGAGAGAGCTGAGTCAAAAGGCAAAGCTCTCAATTTACCGATCGATCTACGTTCCCACCCTCATCTATGGTCATGAGCTTTGGGTTATGACCGAAAGAACAAGATCTCGGATACAAGCGGCTGAAATGAGTTTTCTCCGCAGGGTGTCTGGACTCTCCCTTAGAGATAGGGTGAGAAGCTCAGTCATCCGGGAGGGACTCGGAGTAGAGCCGCTGCTTCTCCACATCGAGAGGAGCCAGTTGAGGTGGCTCGGGCATCTGGTTAGGATGCCTCCTGGACGCCTCCCTGGTGAGGTGTTCCGGGCATGTCCCACCGGGAGGAGACCCAGAGGAAGACCCAGGATACGCTGGAGGGACTATGTTTCTCGGCTGGCCTGGGAACGCCTTGGGATTCCCCCAGAGGAGCTGCTCCAAGTGGCTGGGGAGAGGGAAGTCTGGGCCTCCCTACTTAGGCTGCTACCCCCGCGACCCGACCCCGGATAAGCGGAAGAAAATGGATGGATGGATGGATTAATGATGAACTTGAATCGGAACAAATTAAACTTCTCACAGGACGTAGGGTACCTCTTCAATCCAACCTCGCCAAAATGATTCCCATCATCTCTCCTGTAAACACAGAGACCCCATAAGTAATCCTCTTAAATTTTTTAATACTAAATTCTGGGATGATAAACGACACTCCATTATGGCTATTTGAGCTCTTAGAAGCATCTGTATAGACTTGAACATAACCATAGTATTTAAGATCTATATATGATTGCACTGAGTATGATTCTGAAAAATGTCCTTTTTTTTCTCTTCTCTATCAATGATAAGTCCACAACAATATCATGAAATAGAGATGGATGTGCCAGTGAATGAGGAACTGTTTGACTTTTGGCTTTAAAATTGGAACTAACTGCTTCCTTCCATGCCACAGGTAAATAACCCCCTTCCCATATCTTATTAAAGAAATCTAATAATATCTTTTTAGATGAATTACTAAGTTTTTTAATCATAATATAAGAAATATTGTCTTTTCCTGGAGCAGAATTTTTTGATTTTCTTAAAGCATTTTTTAATTCAAATAATGAAAAAGAATTATTCAATAAGTTCTTATATTCTGAATCTACTTCTAATAAATTAATAGTTTCTTTAATTACCGGTATACAAGCTCTTTTCCTTATTTCTTCTGAATTTAAATTATTACAGCTATGAATTTCAGCAAATTTCTTACCCAACATATTTACCTTCTCCTTCTCTTTTAGTGCAATTACATCTCCATCCTTAAGAACTGGATAACCATATTCAATTCTTTTTTTCTTTTTTTTTCCTTCTTTTTTCTTTTATTTATTTATTTATTTTCCCATTTATAGATGGCCTCCCTTCTCACCTTACAGCCATCCTCTCACACCGATATGAATTATTTTTTTTATTTTTTTTAATAGAGAGAAAGGAAAGATGGAAAGATAGAAAGTAAGACAACAAAACAACAATTATCCACAAAAAGAGCACAAGGCAAACGCACCCAACCTCCGTCCGCAATCCTGCAAAGCACATGACAGAACACAGCAACGAAACATGCATGCATAAAGACTAATAATATTCATGACCTTGCAGTAGATTTCCATAAATAAACATACCCACATATCTACAAATATATATATATACACAGTATACATACATATGCATTCATAAAATAATATAATAATAATAAACTTTATTTGTATAGCACTTTCTTACAATGCCTTGCATTGACCAAGGTGCTTAACAGGACAGAAAATATAAAAAAAACGGTACAATAAATCAGTGAAAATAGAATAAAAGTAACAGCAATAAAAGGAGGCAATGGAAATAAAAAAGCTACATACTAAAATACCAAAGTAATAAAAGTTACACACTGAAAGCTTTTTTGAACAAGTGGGTCTTCAGTCTGGATTTAAACAGAGTCAGATCAGAGGTGGCACGTAGCTCAAGGGGGAGGCTGTTCCAGGCTTTTGGGCCGGCAACAGAAAATGACCGGTCTCCCCATTGTTTGTACCTTGAGCGAGGCACCTCCAGCAGGTGTTGACTGGCAGATCGTAAAGCTCTGCTGGGCTGATGGACTTTCAAAAGTTCTGAGATGTACAGAGGTGCGAGTCCATTCAGAGCTTTGAAAACAAACAGCAGCAGCTTGAACTGTATCCTGAACTGAACCGGGAGCCAGTGTAAAGAGGACAGGACAGGAGTGATGTGTTCATATTTTCGTGTGTTGGTCAAAAAGCGGGCGGCAGAGTTCTGTACAAGCTGTAAACGGGAGATGGAAGATTGATTAATTCCAACATACAAAGCATTACAATAGTCAAGTCTGGAGGTCACAAAGGCATGGATGGCCTTCTCCAGATCACTACGGCTGAGGAGTGACTTTACTTTAGAGAGCAGACGGAGCTGAAAGAAGCTGGTTTTGACAACAGAACTGATCTGTTTATCAAGCTTTAAGTTGGAGTCAAGCTGCACTCCAAGATTTCTGACCACCGGGTTGAAGTGGGGGAGGGGAAAACCAAAACTGGGACTGGGAAGGATGTTGCTGGTGTCACCGGGGGCACTAAATAAAATGCATTCAGTTTTATCTGTGTTTAGGTGGAGGAAGTTTTGAGAGAGCCAGTGCTTAATGTCATTTAAGCAGTTGACAAGAGTGTTTGAACTGAGTGAGGGGTTGGGAGTGACTGGCAGATAGATTTGTAAATCGTCTGCATACATATGAAAAGACAGATTATGACGTGCAATGATTGATCCTAATGGCAGCATGTAAAGAGAGAAGAGGACTGGCCCCAGAATGGATCCCTGTGGTACGCCAGAGGTGAGAGGGGTTGATGAAGAGGAGGACAGATCACCTATCATGACAGAAAAAGTTCTCCCAGTTAGGTAAGATCTGAACCATTCTAGCACAGCTCCCTGGAGGCCAACCTGCTGAGACAAGCGGTTGATTAGTACCTGATGGNATCCAGGCAACTATAACCTAATACAGTACTGGTAATTCAAGTTACAGCATTTAATGCATTCCCCCCTCATAGCAGTGGACTCCGTCGCGGATCCGCATTCTTACCTGTTAAGATCCGCGCCGCGGATCTGCGGTTTGCGCGTCCGGAGCAGATCCGGAGCAGATCCGCCCAGCATGCCAAATAACCGACCCCCCCACACTGTCAGGATAACGGACCCGGCACGGATCTGTGAGCCTTAAGTGCTCTTGTGCTCTGGGAACATGACCCCACACGGATCCGTGCTCCGCGCCGTAGGCGGATACGCTCTCCAGGTGGAGCTAGTGACAAAGGCCAGCATAAAGACGCTCCATGTCCCGCCCTAGGCGGCCCAAAAAGTAGTACAGTATATGCAAGTATCCTTAAAGTATACTAATTTTAAACTAAAAAAATAAGAATATCACTAAATAAAATGCATTCAGTTTTATCTGTGTTTAGGTGGAGGAAGTTTTGAGAGAGCCAGTGCTTAATGTCATTTAAGCAGTTGACAAGAGTGTTTGAACTGAGTGAGGGGTTGGGAGTAACTGGCAGATAGATTTGTAAATCGTCTGCATACATATGAAAAGACAGATTATGACGTGCAATGATTGATCCTAATGGCAGCATGTAAAGAGAGAAGAGGACTGGCCCCAGAATGGATCCCTGTGGTACGCCAGAGGTGAGAGGGGTTGATGAAGAGGACAGATCACTTATCATGACAGAAAAAGTTCTCCCAGTTAGGTAAGATCTGAACCATTCTAGCACAGTTCCCTGGAGGCCAACCTGCTCAGACAAGCAGTTGATTAGTACCTGATGGTCGACGGTGTCAAAAGCTGCTGAAAGGTCTAACATAACCAGCAGAACAGGGTTTTTTGCATCCAGAGACAGAAGAATGTCATTCTGCACTTTGAGCAGTGCAGATTCAGTACTGTGACGGGCTCGAAAACCAGACTGAAAATTTTCAAACAGGTTGTTGTGCTCTAGAAAAGATTGAAGTTGAATAAAAACAATCTTTTCCAGGACCTTTGATAAAAATGACAGATGGGAAACTGGCCTGAAATTAGAGAGAGCTGTAGGATCTAGGCCTGGTTTTTTGAGAAGAGGCCTGACCACAGCGTGTTTGAAACCAGATGGCACATAACCTGAAGATAGACAGCTGTTAATAAATTACAAAACACAAGGACCAGTGAGGGACCAGACAAAGTTCAGTCCAAAAACCCCTATGATGAGTACAATTAATGGACTAAGTTTTCCCTCGCCCGGACGCGGGTCACCGGGGCCCCACTCTGGAGCCAGGCCCGGAGGTGGGGCACGCTGGCGAGCGCCTGGTGGCCGGGTTTTTACCCATGGAGCCCGGCCGGGCACAGCCCGAAGAGGAGACGTGGGTCCCCCTTCCCATGGGCTCACCACCTGTGGGAGGGGCCAAAGGGGTCGGGTGCAATGTGAGATGGGTGGTGGCCGAGGGCGGGGACCCTGGCGGTCTGATCCTCGGCTACAGAAGCTGGCCATTGGGACATGGAATGTCACCTCTCTGGTGGGGAAGGAGCCTGAGCTAGTGTGTGAGGTTGAGAGGTTCCGACTAGAAATAGTCGGACTCACCTCAACGCATGGCTCTGGCTCTGGAACCAGTTTCCTTGAGAGGGGTTGGACACTCTTCCACTCTGGAGTTGCCCCTGGTGAGAGGCGCCGAGCAGGAGTGGGCATACTGGTTGCCCCCCATCTTGGTGCCTGTACGTTGGGGTTCACCCCGGTGAACGAGAGGGTAGCCTCCCTTCGCCTACGTGTGGGGGGACGGGCTCTGACTGTTGTTTGTGCCTATGCACCAAACGGCAGCTCAGACTACCCACCCTTTTTGGAGTCCTTGGAGGGGGTATTGGAGAGTGCGCCTCCTGGGGACTCCCTTGTTCTACTGGGGGACTTCAACGCTCACGTGGGCAATGACAGTGAGACCTGGAGGGGTGTGGTTGGGAGGAACGGCCCCCCTGATCTGAACCAGAGTGGTGTTCTGTTATTGGACTTCTGTGCTCGTCATGGATTGTCCATAACGAACACCATGTTTAAGCATAAGGGTGTCCATATGTGCTCTTGGCACCAGGACACCCTAGGTCGCAGTTCGATGATCGACTTTGTTGTCGTCTCATCTGATCTGCGGCCGCATGTCTTGGACACTCGGGTGAAGAGAGGGGCGGAGCTGTCAACTGACCACTACCTGGTGGTGAGTTGGCTCCGATGGTGGGGGAGGATGCCGGTCAGACCTGGCAGACCCAAACGTATTGTGAGGGTCTGCTGGGAACGTCTGGCAGAGTCTCCCGTAAGACGGAGCTTTAACTCCCACCTCCGGGAGAGCTTTGAACACGTTCCGAGGGAGGCGGGGGACATGGAGTCCGAGTGGGCCGTGTTCCGCGCCTCTATTGTCGAGGCAGCTTATCGGAGCTGTGGCCGCAAGGTTGTTGGTGCCTGTCGTGGTGGCAACCCTCGAACCCGGTGGTGGACACCGGCAGTGAGGGATGCTGTCAGGCTGAAGAAGGAGTCCTATTGGGCCTTTTTGGCTTGTGGGACCCCGGAAGCAGCTGATAGGTACCGGCAGTCCAAGCGGCATGCGGCTCGGGTGGTTGCTGAGGCAAAAACTCGGGCGTGGGAGGAGTTCGGAGAGGCCATGGAGAATGACTTCCGTACGGCTTCGAGGCGATTCTGGTCCACCATCCGGCGTCTCAGGGGGGGAAAGAGGTACGCGACCAACACCATTTATGGTGGGGGTGGCGTGCTACTGACCTCAACTCGGGATGTTGTGAGTCGGTGGGCGGAATACTTCGAAGACCTCCTCAATCCTACTGGCACGTCTTCCACTGAGGAAGCGGAGCCTGGGGACTTTGGGTCGGGTTCTCCGATCTCTGGTGCTGAGGTCGCCGAGGTGGTTAAAAAGCTCCGCGGTGGCAAGGCTCCGGGGGTGGATGAGATTCGCCCGGAGTTCCTTAGGGCTCTGGATGTTGTAGGGTTGTGTTGGCTTACGCGACTCTGCAATATCGCGTGGACATCGGGGGCAGTTCCCTTGGATTGGCAGACTGGGGTGGTGGTTCCCCTATTCAAAAAGGGGGACCGTAGGGTGTGTTCCAACTATAGGGGGATCACACTCTTAAGCCTCCCTGGTAAGGTCTATTCAGGGGTTCTGGAGAGGAGGGTCCGTCGGATAGTCGAACCTCGGATTCAGGAGGAGCAGTGTGGTTTTCGTCCTGGTCGTGGAACACTGGACCAGCTCTACACCCTCAACAGGGTCCTGGAGGGTGCGTGGGAGTTTGCCCAACCAGTTTACATGTGCTTTGTGGACTTGGAGAAGGCATTCGACCGCGTCCCTCGGGGGGTTCTGTGGGGGGTACTCCGGGAGTATGGGGTACCAGGCCCATTGATATGGGCTGTTAGGTCCCTGTACGACCGGTGTCAGAGCTTGGTCCGCATTGCCGGCAGTAAGTCAGGCTCGTTTCCGGTGAGAGTTGGACTCCGCCAAGGTTGCCCTTTGTCACCGATTCTGTTCATAACTTTTATGGACAGAATTTCTAGGCGCAGCCAAGGTGTTGAGAGGATCCGTTTTGGTGGCCTTAGAATCGCTTCTCTGTTTTTTGCAGATGATGTGGTCCTACTGGCTTCATCAGTTCGTGATTTACAACTTTCACTGGAGCGGTTTGCAGCCGAGTGTGATGCGGCCGGGATGAGGATCAGTTCCTCCAAATCCGAGGCCATGGTCTTGAGCCGGAAAAGGGTAGCATGCCCTCTCCGGGTCGGGGAGGAGGTCCTGCCCCAAGTGGAGGAGTTTAAGTATCTCGGGATCTTGTTCACGAATGAGGGAAAACTGGAGCGTGAGATCGATAGGCGGATAGGTGCAGCGTCCGCAGTGAAGCGGGCGCTGTACCGGTCTGTCGTGGTGAAGAGAGAGCTGAGTCAAAAGGCAAAGCTCTCAATTTACCGATCGATCTACGTTCCCACCCTCATCTATGGTCATGAGCTTTGGGTTATGACCGAAAGAACAAGATCTCGGATACAAGCGGCTGAAATGAGTTTTCTCCGCAGGGTGGCTGGACTCTCCCTTAGAGATAGGGTGAGAAGCTCAGTCATCCGGGAGGGACTCGGAGTAGAGCCGCTGCTTCTCCACATCGAGAGGAGCCAGTTGAGGTGGCTCGGGCATCTGGTTAGGATGCCTCCTGGACGCCTCCCTGGTGAGGTGTTCCGGGCATGTCCCACCGGGAGGAGACCCAGAGGAAGACCCAGGACGCGCTGGAGGGACTATGTTTCTCGGCTGGCCTGGGAACGCCTTGGGATTCCCCCGGAGGAGCTGCTCCAAGTGGCTGGGGAGAGGGAAGTCTGGGCCTCCCTACTTAGGCTGCTACCCCCGCGACCCGACCCCGGATAAGCGGAAGAAGATGGATGGATGGATGGATGGATGGAAGGACCAATTACATCAAAGGACTGTTTGAGCATTTTAGAGGGAATGATGTCCAGAGAACAGTTTGTTGGTTTCATCTGCTGAACCACCTTGATGAGGTGAGGCAGTGAAACCAGGTCGAACTCGTCAAAAACAGCGGTGGTTATTGCAGACGCACATGATTGGACAGTGTTTGATGGGCTGACAATGTTCTGCCTGATAGAGTCAATTTTGTTGACAAAATAGCTCTGAAAGTCGTCACAGGTAGACTGTGTGGCAGTTTTCAGAACATTGACAGAAGGATTGATGACAGACTGGATTGTGCTAAATAGCATCCTCGGCCGGTTAGAGCTGGTGGAGATTAAATTGGAGAGGTACTGTGACTTGGCCTGCTTAACAGCATTTTGATAATCACAGAGACAGTCTCTCAGTATTCCCTGGGACACATGAAGCCGGTCGCGCCTCCATTTTCGCTCTGCTTTCCTGCAGCGTTGTCGAAGAGCCCACGTTGTTTTGTTGAGCCATGGAGGTGGTTTGATTTTTGAAGAAGCCTGTTTGAGAGGAGCGATGGAGTCCAAGATCGTTGTGCAAGTGTGATGGAAGGAGGTGATGAAGTCCTCAGGATGTAGAGATGGGTCCAGGCTGACAGCAGATCATAAGTCTGTGCTCTTAAAGGCATCAGTGAACTGACTTTGAGTGGATGGGGTGATGGAGCGGCAGAGATGTGCTGGGAGAACAGCCTTCGGTGCAGGAGGGGTGGAAAATTCAAATAAGATGGGAAAGTGGTCTGAAATACAGGTGTCCAGAATCTCCACAGCAGATATGTGAAGGTCGTGGGAGATAATTAAGTCCAGTGTATGACCCTGACTGTGCGTGGCCCCTGAGACAGATTGCGACAGGTTAAAAGAGTCCAGAAGGTCCTGAAACTCACATACAAGTTGATTACTTGGGTAGCAGATATGTGCGTTGAAATCTCCACAAAAAAGCAGGGAGTCAAATTTTGGCAGCAGTTCAGCCAGTAGTTCTGAAAACTCACTGAGAAAGTCCTTATTATATTGTGGTGGCCGATAAATGAGCCCACACAGCAGAGGTTTAGCAGATTCCAGCACAAACAGCATAAATTCAAAGCTGTTGTTGTTTTTCTGAGGCGACAGGCGGCACTTGAATGCATCACTGAACATAGCAGCCAGCCCCCCCCCCTCTTCTAGACCCGCGCAGAGCGCTCGGGTAGGAGCAGCTAGATGGGAGGAGTTCAGAGAAGGGGCTGTTGTCGTGTGATTTTTGCCAGGTTTCAGTAATCAGAAACAGATCCAGACGATGAGTTGAGATCAAATCACTTAATATAAAAGTTTTATTAGTGATAGATCGGGCGTTAAACAGTGCTGCACGTACTGGAACACAGCCAGTTACGTCACCCGCAGCTCGAGCGAGCGGGCGGAGGTTTTGTTTAATGCAGCCTCGCTTCAGTGTCCTCACCGGGGGACAAGATGGATACTGATCACTGACGTCATGATTGACAGCAACAAGGCAGCGATGGCGATGAATCAATGAACGACGGACATCAAAGAACGATGGACATCAAAGACGCTGAATTCAGGAGGTAAGTCAGCTGTAGCCATACTGTGAGAGGAGAGATACTTTTTAAATCTCACCAGGACTCCCGCTCTTGTTCCACGTCTTTTGCGTCGCTTGTTGTGTGGCGACTTGCTGGCGTTAAGGTGTAGGAAGGCTGGAACAGACGCCAGGAAAGGTGGAGGTGGTGGAGGCTTAAAATGTCCATATTTGTCCGTAGTCGGTGCGTTGAGTAGCGAGTCTCGTATACTTAGAAGAGTTGAGCGATCATAGACCAGAAGCGAGGATGCATCGTCGATGAAAAAAAGGCAAAACACGAACAACAGTAAAAAGTACAGGAGAGCAGGTAGACGGTGTACCATAAACAAAGGCGCCATCTTGGTTTATAGGTTCATATCACATATCCATCTACATATCTGCATCTACATATATCCATATTCACTTCGAATTCCATTCATTCCTTTAATCATTCCCCAAATTTTTGAAAATTTTGTTTCCCTTCCCACTGAATTACACAAATTTCCCCAATAAACCTTTTTTAGCACTTGTCACTGTTCTTTTCACCAAAGCTTGTGACTTTTTATATTCCAAAAAATTCTGGAAATTCTGATTTCTCTTTAACACTCTAAATGCTTTATTTCTATATTTAATTGCCACATCACATTCCTTTGTCCACCATGGTACTATTTTTTTCTTATACTTTCCTTTTTTCCTTTGAATTGTTTTACATGCCGCTCCTAGAATAGCTTCACATTAAATAGAATAGTTTACACTATCAATATCCAAATCTAAATTAACCTTTGGCATTTCTTCATCACATTTTTCCCCATCAACACTTTTAAATAACCATCTTTCTATATTTCCATTATCAATTTTTTCTATTTCTAAACCAATTTCAATAACAATAGGATAATGATCACTTCCTATAGTTGATTCTTTTAAAATTTTCCAATTACTAAGTCCGGCAAAATTCTCTGATACTATAGTTAGATCTAACGCTGATTCATTTCCATTTCTAATATCAGTTCTCGTTCCTTCTCCAACATTAATACAAACCAATTGTTTCTTATCCATTATTTGTTCTACCACTTCTCCATTTGCATCATTTTTATTACCCCACAAAGTGCTATAGGCATTAAAATCTCCACAATAAAGTTTCTTCCTAGATTTTTAAACATTCCCTCCATTTGATCTAAATTACGTTTTTTGCAGAGATTATAAAAATTTAGTATTTTAATATTTTTTGTATTAACCCAGATTTCCACAGATAACCATTCTAATGATGATCCTTTTTCTAAAAACCTATACAGTACTGAATTCCTAGCCTAATAAATATTACACAACCTCCTCCACTGTCTTGCTCGCTATCTCTTCTAATACTCTCATACCCCGTTATCACAAAATCTAGTTCTGGTTTAAGCCATGTTTCCTGAATACAAATAATATCTGGTTTATTTTCCAAACAGTTTAGATATCCTTTAAATTATTGACCATTTACTAATAGACTTCTTGCATTCCATTGTAAGATAATCATTACAATTTTCCTCCACCTTGTTTTCCATCTATTTCAAGCATTTTCTTTATTAATTTCCAAGATAAATCCTTAACAGCTAAAAAAAAATCTGTACCTTTCACTATAATTTTATTTTTTTCCGTTTTCTGTTTCACTTGATCAGTGCAGTTAATAACATATGCCCTGATTAATATTAATTTATCCATTGTGATTTCCATTCCTGATTTTGAAATTTGGCTGGGCTCAGCACTTGTACTAGACAGTATTTGTTGATTTTTTTTAAACAGTTTGTTCTATGAAATATTAAATTATAAATGTTTTATGAATTTTTATTCATAAATGTTTTATGAAATATTATTTATGCAGGATCGAGAGATTGGCAAAACCTTCAAAAGAAATCACAACTCAAGAGACTTCACACAGGAAACTATTTTCTGCTTAGAACAAATGCTCTTTATTTTACCACAGAAAATCAATAGCAAGCAAGCAAGAAGCAAACAAGTAACACACTTGCATCTCAAACTTCATACAATGATTAACGCTTAAACAAAGACTCTTACCGTTTGACACCAAAGTGGATTGAGAGAGAGCCGTTTCCAATCCAAAGGCAGAGTGAGCGTTAAAACAAATGGCGATTACACATCCCCTGTAGACCCTGACCCTGGGAGTCTAGGCTGTCTCCTTTTATTCCTTTAAATAAGGATTGCGTGCGGAGCAGAACTGGCCAAAACTCTTTTCACAAATGATCACCCAGTTTCAACAGGAACTGGACTTTATCTTCAGGAACTGGAGTATCTCCCCCTCACCTCTAATCAAACCGTTAGAACAAAACTCCGGAGATGATATCAATAAACTGAGCATTCCTGTGATGATGAAATCAGCACTGTTAATAACTTTTATCTCCCAGCTCCCCGGTAGTGACAGATATAGGAAAATTACACACAATGTCTGGACATTTCAGACTGCATCAGAGAACAAACTTTATTTACCATTATTCACCGTTCTTTCTTCCTGAACAGTTTTTGCTGCCTCTGCATAAGTGATGTTTTTAATTGTTCTCAGCTGTTGAATTTCTGGTGCCTTTTTCCTTGCCTCACATCTTCCATACACTACATTATGCTGACCTCCACATCTGTACATCCACTCCACATTCATCATATTGATGTTCTCTACCTTTGGCACATCATTGTTTCCCTTTGCACACTGCTGCAATATGACCATACCTTTGTCATTTAAAACAGCGCAAAGGGGGAGGGATATATGGTCTCACATAAAACTGATTACCGTATTTTCCGGATTATTGGTCGCACCGGAATATAGGTCGCAGTGTCCAATTATTGCCAAAAAATTGGAAAAATCCATAAATAGGTCGCACCGGAATATAGGTCGCACCTACGTCACTGCCGACGTAACGCGTCATCCACCGCTGACGCGCCGCGTGACCGCTGAGACAACCCGACAATATGGACCGAGTGTTTAGCTATGCTGCTAATGTCTGCCAGAAGCTAACAGAAGCTAAACACGAGACGAGTCCGTCTCTGAAAACACGAATAAAAAATTGAATCTCATCTCAAATGTTTTATCGAGACCATAGTAACGTACATTAAAGCTCCTATAATTACACTCTGTAAGCAGAAAAAATATACACCGAGTGGTTTTGAAGCTATTTATGACGTTAACAAAAGTAACACGGATAAAAAAAACTAATGCTAACATGAGACCAGTCCGTTTCTGACACAAATAAAAAATCGAATTTTAGGTCAAATGTTTTATCGAGACCATAGTAACGTACATTAAAGCCTTATAATTACACTCTGTAAGCAGAAAAAAATATACACTGAGTGGTTTTGAAGCTATTTATGACGTTAACAGAAGTAACACCGATAAAAAAACTAATGCTAACACGAGACCAATCCGCTTCTGACACGAATAAAAAATCGAATTTTATGTCAAATGTTTTATCGAGACCATAGTAACTAGGGGTGTAACGGTACGCTAAAATCACATTTCGGTTCGGTTCAACTACAAGGAGGGCTCGGTTCGGTTTATTTTCGGTTTATTTTCGGTACCAAAAAAAAGACAAAATAAAGACTTACAAAATGTTTATTTTGAAAATATGCCAAAAATATGTTTATTTTTTTTTCATTCATTCAACCTTTATTTAGTCAGGTAAATCTTATTGAACCTCATGGGCTCATTTACGAAAGCGACCTGCTAAAACTAAAGAACGATGAACAGCAATGGTAGAATTTCCTTTAAACAATAAACAATAAACAATAGAAAACAAAAAAGAGAAAAAACAAAAGAAAGAAATACATTTGTACATTGTATTGTAGTAATAAATAAAAGTGACCCATTTGGATGATATTTTAAATAAACAGCACTCTGCAATAAATAAACTATATTAACAATAATAAAAATCCTAATAAATACAATAACAGTCAGAACAATAAGCAGCAACAGACTGTTTACAATCTAACTAATCAAGTTTTTGTCCAGTAGCAGCAGTGTGGCTGTATTTGTCCTCATTACTGTACTCACAACTTCTTGGACCTGCTCCTCCAAGTGGGACAGGTCCTGGAACAGTTCAGAGTTCAGTTCAGTTCAGTCATCACACACTTCTTAGCTGCAGGTGATCTCTGGTGGATGTCTGTCCCTGAAGTGGACAAAGAGAGCAGCTACCTCTGTCCCAGACTTGTAATAAAACAAAGAGATAAAAAAATAAGTTAATAAGATTATTTTTTGATTTTTGATTTATTGTTTCATTCATTTTATAATAAAAAACACAAAATAAAACATTTTAACACACAGATAACAAGAAAATTAAAATATAAAATGAAAGGTGGCAGATGAAGAAAAAAATCTTATTGTATCTGCCCCTTATTTTCTAACAAACAATTCAAACAACAATTTCATTAAATACAAAAAAGAAAATCGAATAACTCATTAACTCCCTTAATCACAAGAATTACTATTTAAACTCGTGTCTTCGTTAAACATATTCCTTAACAATTTATCCTTGATCTTTCTTTTAAATATAATTATTGATTTAGCTTCTTTAATGTCATTTTCCTCTTCGTTCTATAACCAAACTCCCTGAACTATTGCAGTCCTTCCTTTCAAGTTTTTTCAAGTTTTCCATGATGCTGCTGATGCTCTGGTCTGATTGTTGTTTCATTTACTGCTGGATGTATGTGGGAATGTGCAAAATGTGTTTTTATTGAGCATTGAATGGTCTTATTGAGCAATGTGTGTTTTTAAAAGCAATGTGTTTTTAACTGAGCAATAGGTTTTTATTTTATATGCTTTTAAATTGTTTTGTGTTCATGTGACTGTATTGTTGGTAGAAGTGTTGTTTGGCGTACGATGTCCAAGACAAATTTCCCCTTGGGGACAATAAAGTATATATCTATCTATCTATCAAACTAGTCCTATACCTAGGTTTAACAACCATTTCAGTTCCCTTGAGAATTATAACAATTCAATCGTTTTACAAAATACATCTGAACATTCAAAGGCAATACATTATGATGAGCTCAATACATCATTAACAAAATATAATCCGCCAGATCGTAAAACGTCAGTAATTTCATCTGATAAAATAACGTACTTGTTGGATTATGATTTTAAACAAAAAAGATGATTTAGATAATAATAATAAAATAACAATTACCTCTTCTTAACGGTTGAAGCTCTCACTCATCTCATCAGGGCTTTAATCAGCTCCAGGGCTTGTTGATACAGTTTTTTCATAAAGAGCTGAACTTTTTGAGTGATGGATGTCTCGTAGCGGTAGCGAGGATCAGTAACTTTAAAGCCTGCGCATATAACAACATTCAGACTTAGATTCAGTAACTTTAAAGCCTGCGCATATAACAACATTCAGACTTAGATTCAGAACTCATACAGTTTGTGTTATTGCTCTGGACCGATCTAATTTACCTGAAGAAGTAGTTTAAATGCAGCTGCTGTGTTGTTGGCGCACTTTGTAACAGCTGCTGTTTCTGTTCACATTCCGATGACGTAGTTTCAAGCGCGTTCACGTAGACGTGTTGTCTGCTGCAGAGAGCTGCTGCTGCAGAGTCGTCCACAAACACAGCTTTGAACGTGCGCTCGTCTTGAAGAAAGCCATAACGTTCCCAAACAGGAGACCGGAGCGAGCAGCTAATGGCTAATAATGCTATGCGTGCTGCGCGATAATAGCTCCGTGCTGAAACGCGCCCAGGAAATTTTTTTTCCGCGGCGCATATATTAAAGTTCAATGAGTGAAAAAAATAACCGAAACGGTACGGAGGTGGACCGAACCGAACGTGCTGTACCGAAACGGTTCGGTACACCCATTACAACCATTACATGCCTAATAGTAACGTACATTAAAGCCTTATAATTACACTCTGTAAGCAGAAAAAAATATACACCAAGTGGTTTTGAAGCTATTTATGACGTTAACAGAAGTAACACCGATAAAAAACTAATGCTAACACGAGACCAGTCCGCTTCTGACACGAATAAAAAATCGAATTTTATGTCAAATGTTTTATTGAGACCATAGTAACGTACATTAAAGCCTTATAATTACACTCTGTGAGCAGAAAAAAATATACATTGATTGGTTTCGAAGCTATTTATAACATACCGTAAACAGATATACATCCACAAGCTAACAAGCTATGCTAATAAAAGATCGCTTTTTTTTTTAATTTTTAATCTCAAACATCTATTAAAGGTACTCACTTGTAAACGTCCACACTGTGATTACATCCTATAAGTTTCAGAAAAATCCGCTGAGTGGTTCTTGACTTATCTTTACGGTGGCCGAGGGGTGCAAACGCGCAGCAAAAACAGAACAGCACGCTGCAAAAAGAAAACGGCATTCCAAAAGTTGAAACACGCATCAAAATGAAAACAACAGCGTTCCAAAAGTTGAAACACGCATCAAAATGAAAACAACAGCGTTCCAAAAGTTGAAACACGCATCAAAATGAAAACAACAGCGTTCCAAAAGTTGAAACACGCATCAAAATGAAAACAACAGCGTTCCAAAAGTTGAAACACGCATCAAAATGAAAACAACAGCGTTCCAAAAGTTGAAACACGCATCAAAATGAAAACAACAGCGTTCCAAAAGTTGAAACACGCATCAAAATGAAAACAGCGCTCCAACAGATGAGGCGCACTGCAAAAGATAAGTTGCGCTCCCAAAGGGGACGACCTGCAAACACAGAGCGACCTGCAAATAGAAAAGCCACAACGGAAGTGCTCCAGACCACTAGGGGCAGTCGAACAAAGAACAAATCATAAAGCATATTATAGTTTTCGGAATGGCACTAGTTATTTGTGTATTTAACTTATTTATTTTAAGAATATTTTACACTACATCGGAACTATCACGTTGTATTTGTTTTAATTGTGTGCGGAGGAGGATCAATGCATTGATGTCAAGTTGGGGCAATGGTTAAACAGATTGACTTGAATGCGGGAGACCCTGGTTCAAATCCTGGTCTCGGAAATTTTGTGGTATTACTTTCTTTTTCTTTTTTTTAAGCCTTTTGTTTTGGATAGATCGGGTGAAATGGATAAATACATCTAGGTCAGTGTACAAAGGTACACTGACCCATCTACATGTTTATTCTTTGTTGTTGCTTGGTTCGATCTATCCAAAACGAAAGGCTTAAAAAAAAATTTTTTTTAAAGAAAGTAATACAACTAAATTTCCGAGACCGGGATTTGAACCAGGGTCTCCCACATCTAAGGCAATCTCTTTAACCATTGCCCCAACTTGGCATCAATACATTGATCCTCCTCCGCACACTATTAAAACAAATACAACGTGATAGTTCCGATGTAGTGTAAAATATTCTTAAAATAAATAAGTTAAAATACACAAATAACTAGTGCCATTCCGAAAACTATAATATGCTTTATGATTTGTTCTTTGTTCGACTGCCCCTAGTGGTCTGGAGCACTTCCGTTGTGGCTTTTCTATTTGCAGGTCGCTCTGTGTTTGCAGGTCGTCCCCTTTGGGAGCGCAACTTATCTTTTGCAGTGCGCCTCATCTGTTGGAGCGCTGTTTTCATTTTGATGCGTGTTTCAACTTTTGGAACGCTGTTGTTTTCATTTTGATGCGTGTTTCAACTTTTGGAACGCTGTTGTTTTCATTTTGATGCGTGTTTCAACTTTTGGAATGCTGTTTTCTTTTTGTAGCGTGCTGTTCTGTTTTTGCTGCGCGTTTGCACCCCTCGGCCACCGTATATCTTGCTAACAAACAGCAAACATACAGAGCTAACAAAGCTACCGGTACATCCAGACCACAGGAGCTTCTTCTTCTTGGTCAGTGTACTCCTCTGGAAGTGGTACTGCATTTCGCCCCTAGCGACCGAAAGTGGTACTGCACCATTTGCTGCCAAAGTGAAAAGGCTCATAACGGAGTCAAAAATTGGTCTAAAAATATGGGGGGAAAAATCCATAAATAGGTCGCACCGGATTATAGGTTGCAGGCCTTGAAAAAACCATAAAAAGGTGCGATCTATAATCCGAAATTTACGGTAATCCAATTTTCCCCTTATCAGGAAGGACTTCTCCTTGAAACTCCAGAAGTACCAATAAACTCTCTATTTTTTCCCCATTTACACGCTTTAACAATCTTTTCAATCTCTTTACTTCTCCCTCCTGTATACTGTATTCCTTTTGAGTCTTTCTAAATCTTCCTCCTTCGGAATACCATAGATAACACCACGTTAGGGGTGAACGATTAATCGATTTGCGATTATCTCGCGATATGTTAAAACGCGATTCTCTAATCGCACGGGCTGCGATTTGACTGGTCATGTGACTTGGTAGTGAGCCGCTCTGGCCGCGCGCAGCTCTGAGCGGAGCAAAACAGAGAGAGCAGGGAGGAGGAGGCTGTGCGCTCCAACACAGTTGCAAACAGTTGTGTCATTAGTGATATGAATTAATACAGAACCAGTAAAAATAATCGCATTTTAAATCGCAATCGCAATTTATAGAAAAAAAATCGCAATTAGATTATTTTCCAAAATCGTTCAGCCCTACACCACGTGATACTCTATTTTCTCCAACAATTAGTTTTTCACTACCTTTTTGCAAATGTTATCAATCTGCATGCATCTATTCTTTTGGTCATCAGATTTGCATTTTATCAACACGTTTAACGAACTCCACCTCCCCTAGTTTCTTTTTTATTTCTCTTGAAACTGCTATCGGACTCTGATTAATATTCATATCTTCTTTCCTGAATTTAAGAATTACCTTAAATTCTTCGCTTGTCCCTTTCTTCCTTACCACTCTGTTTTCTTAATCTGAGCTGCACTCTTCCAGACTTCATTTACTATTCTGGCTACCAAGTTATCTATCTTGCTTCAAAACCTTTTCCTTGCCTCTACCTTTTCCTCTTACCTACCGGAGTCCAATCTTCAAAATCCATATCATCATCTTCACCACCCCCATCTACCTTCGTTATCATCCTAATCCAGTCACAAACCAGTTTATGCCAACCGCCGGTTGTGGTTCCAAAAAAATGTCAGTCGTGTTTCAAAATTTCCACTGCTCTCTGTTCTCCTCTTCCACCTGTCGACTCCCCGGCTCCTTCCGTCGTGCCCTCTGACAAGCTCTTTTTATACCCAATCATGTTGTCAATTGACCTAATTAGTGTTAATTGGTCTTCCAGCTGTTCGTTATATGCTCAATTTCCTTTTTCCAGCCACTTATTGCTATGGTACTTGTCCCAACTTTTTTGGGATTTGTTCTGACACTGTGAAATTTTGAATAAACATATTTTTCCTTTAAAATGTTACATTTACTCATGATTAAACTTTTGATCTGTCATCTATGTTCTATTACGAATAAAATATTGACATTTTCCATCTCCACATCATTGCATTCAGTTTTTATTCACAATTTGTTTAGTGTCCCAACTTTTTTGGAATCCGGTTTGTACAACAAAACATAATAAAGGTTGAAACTGAGAAAATAGTATAACAGATTGTGAGTTGAACTATGGCAGTAACATAGATTTTAAAAGAGGGACTGGGGGGGGGGGGCACAAAGTGGCACTTGTGTACTTGTTGGAAATTAAAACAAAGCTTTTCTGAGAGATGGTGATGAGATAATCTGGACATCATCTGGGCAAACCAGCTCGCAGTTTGAAAGTCATCTGTAGCAGTTGGGAGTGCCATTAGTGCACATGATGACACGTCTGTGATGACGAGATTTTCTTCAGCGATTTGATCTGAAGCCAAAAACGCTGGCAACCAGTCAAGATTACTGTAAAAAAAATAGTGGTACAGTATACGCTTGAGTGAGAAAGAATCAAACCACTTTCTCTTTGTCTTAGAGACAGTCTTAGTACGACAAAGAGAATGCCTTAAAGTAATGCACCAGATCATTAATTTTTTTATTTTCATGGCTTGGCAGAATTACTGCAACCAGAGAGTTAAACAATTAAGCAAGCAGTTTATTTCCTGTTTCTTTAGCAGGTTTTCTATAAATATAACTAATCTGCTACGGTTATTCTGAAGAATGCTGCTAGGATCCAATGCAAACAAGAAATCAGGAAGAAATTAAGAAGACAATAATAAATCTCAGGTTGATATTTTATTAATCTAAATCAAAAAAGGCGTTCAATACAGAACAACTGGACTTTATTTGTAACAGAAGACGTTTCGCTCGTCTTCTGTTACAAATAAAGTCCAGTTGTTCTGTATTGAATGCCTTTTTTTTATTTATCATGTCCTGGACGACTGAGAATCTTCACCAGCATTAATCTAAATACCCCAAGGGGCAGCACGGTGGCACAACTGGTAGAGCTGCTGACTCAGCGAACAGGCTACCCTTGTCTGTGGGCCTTTCTGGGTGGAGTTTGCATGTTCTCTCCATGCATGCATGGGTTTTCTCCGGGTACTCCGGTTTCCTCCCACAGACTAAAAACATGCATGTTAGTCTAATTGGTAACTCTAAATTGTCCCTAGGTGTGAATGAGAGAGTGAATGGTTGTTTGTCTTTATGTGTCCCTGTGATGGACTGGAGACCTGTCCAGGGTGTCCCCCGCCTCTCGCACAGTGATGGCTGGACATGGGCACCAGTGACCCCTGCGACACAAACAGGAAAAAGTGGGTAAAAGATAATGGATGGATGGATAAATACCCCATTTTGAGTACTTTTGAAATTAAAATAGGCAGATATGGACTTAAATAATTATTTATTATCAGTGTGGCTTTTGGAACCGTCCGGACGGTGTCTGTCAGAGGGAAGATTTTGTGTCGGAATAAAGCTGTGTTCTTGTGGTGGGTCGAAAACACCTGAGACAAAAGTGAGATGGATTTGAAACAGCTATGAGACTTTCAGACTCGGATTGTGTGATATACATTCCATATGACCCAAATGCAGACCACACTCAAAAGACTAAAATAAAACGTAACTTTTAACAAATCTTAAAGAGACGAATGGACAAAAAAATACAAGGAAACGAGCAAGACAAAAAGCCTGGCAGACTGTGAACACACCCAACAGAATGAACATGAAACCTGGGATTTTATTTGCATAAAGGGAAGTAATGCATAAAGGGAAGTAATGAGAAATGAACATCTATTGTGGTAATCTGTAAACGGATACCTGATGAGCTGAGAGCAGACAGAGAAAAACACTGGTTTTCAAAAAGCACTGATGAAAATATGAGCAAAGTACGTGACATAATGGAATTACAGATACAGTATACATGTACTGTATTTTTTAAAGACTGGAAAACCTATGCAATATCTGTGGATTTGACTTCATTATAGCTGAGAGCTCTCCTTCATTTTGTGTTTATTGTGTTACTTCGTTTTGTGTTTCTTGTGTTAGGAAAAGCAAACTACAGTATTTGCAATTTGCATGACACTATGCTTGGGAAGTAATGAGAAATGAAAAGCCATTGTGGTCATCTGTAAACAGATACCTGATGAGCTGAGAGCAGACAAAGAAAAGCACTGATTTTTTTTACATTTTTTTTATTTAAGTGGTGATATAGAGCATGAAATATGAGCAAAGAACCTGACACACAATGGAATTAACAAAAATAATTGCTAGAAAACCTATGCAATATCTGAGGACTTGACTTCATTATAGCTGAGAACATATTGTGTTTCTTGTGTTAGTAAAAACAAACTATTTGCATGAAGCTATGCTTCAACAGACTAAGTGTTAATGCCAGTTTGTTTCAAGTTCATGTTTTTACAGTCAGCACTTTGGCGCATCATTTTTTACTAAATAAGTGAATAGAATGAATTTTAATCTGACCAGTTCTTCAACAGCTAAACGTGCAATAATAAGGACATTGAGTCTACAACTATATACAAATCTGTTTTCTTTATTGCAGGTTGTTCAGGAAAGCAGTCACCGTATCGCAAGCATTCATAGTGCTGGGAGCTCTCTCTATGGTCATTTACTTAAGTAAATACAATATTGTTAATCCCAACATCCCCATTCTCCTATTTTCTGAAGTAAAAAATGACAGTCAAGGGATGCCTCTCACCACATCCAGTTCCCACAGATCCACAAGTAATGTCCAAGTCATAGAAAAATGTGATGCCAACATGTCTGTCACCAACTTGACAGACTTTGCCTCTCTTCCCGATGCGATAAAAGAGTTTCTCTTCTATCGTCACTGTCGTCACTTCCCCATGTTGCTAGATCTCCCTGGCAAATGTGGCGGCATTAACAAATCTGAAGATGTCTTCCTTCTGCTGGTTATTAAAAGCTCCCCCAGCAATTACGACCGCCGAGAGGTGCTGCGCAAAACCTGGGCTAAAGAGAGGATGCACAACGGCGCGTGGATCCGAAGAATCTTCATTTTGGGATCGTCTGGTGAGGGTTACGAAAAAGTCAAACTGAACAAGCTTCTCCAGGCTGAGCAAGAGGAGTTCAACGACATCCTCCAGTGGGACTTTACTGACTCTTTTCACAACCTCACCTTGAAGCAGACGCTCTTCCTGGGTTGGATGGAACGAAACTGTCCGAAGGTTCGCTTTCTGTTCAATGGTGATGATGATGTGTTTGCCAACACAGACAACATGGTTGAGTATCTCCAAAGCCTTGACAATAATGGAAGCAAGCATCTCTTCACTGGCTACTTGTTCATAAATGAAAAAGTTGTTCGATGGACGGGAAGCAAGTACTTCATTCCAAATGTGATACAGGAGACAAATGCATATCCCCCTTACTGTGGAGGTGGGGGCTATCTTCTCTCTGGCTACACTGCGTTGGTGATACACAAAATGGCTCAGAACATTACCATTCACCCCATTGATGATGCTTACATGGGCATGTGTTTGGCCAAAGCAGGACTTGAACCTTCTTTGCATGGTGGCGTAAAAACCCTTGGACTGAATATGCCTTTGAAAGGACAGGATGGTCTTGAGCCTTGCTATCTGAGACAGCTTTTGCTCGTGCACAGATTCCTTCCATCTGAGATGTATTTAATGTGGAAACAAGTAAATGACCCACATTTGGACTGTAAACCTTCTACTAAACTCTAAAAGAATCAAGTTGTCACTTCCATTTGGCAAAAGAGCTTGAAAACCTAAAGTTGGAGTGACATTTTTTGTCTTCATAAGTTGTGGCATTATTTGTTTTGTATAATGTTCTCATTGAGACCATTTTTTAAAGATGGTCATGTGCCATAGTGGCTTTTATTTAAGCAAAACAGGAAACTAGAAAGAGGTGCATAACATGCCGTACAGAGTCCTGGTTGGGGAACCATCATAACAGCACAGCACATGACTGAATAAATTATGTAGTTGTATTTTTGGTTGCAATTCATGATACAGACCAGTATGTTGTAAGTAACAGGTACATACATGGTAGTATGTACATATCTGGCAAGTACCTTGTTTGTCACAGGTTTGTATATTTATATAGGCTGTAGTATTGCAGCCATTTTTTATTTGTATGGTTTATGGTGTGGCATTTTGTGTACATCCAGTTTGCTACCAAGTCAAGTAGCAAAACGACTCGATATCTGCTGAGAATCCAAAACAAAACTGGACAAGATGGGACACAAGGAGCTGTGTCTGTATCCTCAACAAAAACATCAGAGTGAAAAACCTCGCGATTGTCCGTGAAAAGCAAACGGGAATCAAATGAAGTGAACAGGCTGGTTTTCCCAGCACAACAGTTGATTTATTTTTATTTTTTGTTTGTATTTTTGTCAAGCTTAACTTTTTATGGCCTGTATTTGTTAGGATGATTTGAGCTGTCCCAGTTGTTTCCAACATAAACACCAACATGTTCATGTGAAAGGGTACGAACACTGTTGAGTTTAACTGTGTACTTGACCAAAAACAAAAGCAATGTAGTCCTTTGAGTACTTGAACATTGTATATTGAAGGTTAGTATCTAATCAGTTGCTTGTTTATATTTGAATACTTAACTTTATAAAGAGCATTAAACAAAAACAAAAAAAAGTTAAGGTGTGATGCACTGTGAAAACGTAAAAACTACCATGATGGAGTGGCAGACTGGCCAGAGCGCCCTCGTTGGGACACCGAACAAGTTATAGCAGGTGCAACACAATGAAAGAGTGGATGGCTCAGAATGAAAGCGCTTCCAAAGAGATGGAAGTTAAAGAAATACTGTATCTCATTTTCTTTACTGCTTGCACTGTGTAAATGTACGTTAATGGGCTCTGCTGACGAGTAAATTATAGGAATTTTATTGGTCAATCAGTTGTACATGTTTGATGTTAAATTTGTGATTTGTTAATAAATGGTTCAGTTTTGCTGGACAAACATAAGTTAACACTTCATTGTGATTTACATCTTATTAGCTGGTCACAGAATTTATTGTTTAAGTTCGTGAAAAAGAAGAGAACTCGTGAACATGTACCTTGGAACTCGTGAACTCGTGTTTCCAACACCCCCACAACTGATATTTCTCCATCTCAGCTGCATGGTTGCAGCCACCTCCTTGTCTGCAAAAACAATATACAACCATATTGTATGTGTCATTATGGAATTCACATGTAAAATATATTGTTTGTAATATATTTAAGATTTTCACACATTTAACTTTACGTCTAATAAAGTGTAAGCTGTATAAACAGCGTGTCAAAAGTGCAATAGTAAATACGTTCTCAAACATAATTCAATTTTCCCAGGAAAGCTAATAAATGTATCTCTTGGGATAGTTCTTATTTTTCACATCACAACATCACCAGTTGTCTCAGTTTTAATTTAAGACATAGTTTACGGAAATCAAATAATAAATAAGGACACTACGAACATTTGTGTGGCTGACTCAAACGTCATGTTTTTGTTTACATACTGTGCTAATACTGACGGCTCTTATGAAGACATGGCGCTAGTTATAGCAGCTAACAGAAGATGTTAAACCTGTAACAATAACCAAATCAGTCTAAATATCAGAAGTATTGGTGTGAGAAATTTAAAACATTTATTTCTGACGCTTGGATATACAGGTTGTTGACAACTACACAAGAGTTAACTCACCCTGCTGGACGTTCGCTAAAAGCCTGAAGGATTTCCCCATTTTCCATCAGCGCACACAATCACCTCCTCTCGTATCCGCGGCACAATGTTCAGGCATTTTGACCAGTGGTTGTCCACTATTTTAAGAAACCAAGCTTCTAAATTACAACTCGCTATCATTACGAAGCTCCTCGGCTCCTTCCTACTAGCCCCAACTTCCGTTTTCGATTCGCCGCGGCATTTTGCCGTCCAATCAGAACGCTCGTTTCAGGCGAGCTTTGCGTGATGACGTCAACTGGTAAAAGGTCTATTGATGCTAAGGTTGACAGGTAAACACCTGTTCATTCTTACTTTTAGTGTACAACACGGTTCAGTAAATCTGACCGTTAGATATACTAATCACCTCTTACATTTAAATAAATAAACTAAATCATTTGAAAGTTGAGGATTTATTTGGGGCAATTTTATTTTTGTGATGTGTGTACAAAAGTGTTGTCCTTTTTTATAGTTTCAAGTATTCTCCAGCTGTTATTTTTTAAACATGAGCCTATTTGGCTTCATATGGGGGGGGGGAAAGGTGACCTCAATAGATTTGGGAAAGGCTTCGCTTTTTCCATAGGAGTTATTTACCGGTATATGCCATGGCCCAAACGTTACCTTTTCAGCTGCCTTTCTAAAAACCAGCTATGTATTTTTATGTAAGAAAACTTGAAGATGTAGATTGCTGATGGCGATTAAAGTCAAAGTAGATATTTAGTTTGCACCTGGTTGGAAAAGAGAGAGGGGATATGTCTGTGTGAAGCCAGCCTACTTCTCATTAGTACAGGTCAAACTACATTAAAAAAAATTCTTGTTGAAGGTATGCAGAACGCAGCAAAATAGTTTAAGATGCAAATTGGCAGTATATCACTGGGAAAACCTGTTCCTTTTTGTCAGCACTCTGATAAAGCAAACCAAGACAGACAGAAATGTCTACAAGAAAAACAAGTCACTGAAACTCTACAGGGTTTCCTTGTAAATGGCAACCACTCCCATAAGTTTACCTGAGTGGGTTTCTTAGAAGGAACAAAAGATTTAAAAGAAATATGCTGCCATTTCAACTTCAAGACTTGACTTGTAAAAATCCGTAATCAACTGCACTACATGCACGTCCTCTCAAACATACCCCCGCCTCTCGCACTTGATGGCTGGACATGGGCACCAGTGACACCCGCTACCAGAAAAGGAAGAATTGTGTAAAGATAATGGATGGATTTTTCCATCTTAACATTTGATTTGATTTGATGTTTATTCATTCATTTTAAAAGAACAATACAAGACAGTTTCATCAGATACAAGAATACAAGTAGGATAAAATGAAGGGAGCAGAAAGAAGATGAAATCTTATTATATCTGCCCCTTATTTCACAGTTTGTTCAACCAATGATAACCTTCAAACTACATCACAAAATGAATAATTCTACTTAATTTTTCTAACTGTAATACACAAACTACATCACAAAATGAATAATTCTACTTAATTTTTCTAACTGTAATACACAAACTACATCACAAAATGAATAATTCTACTTAATTTTTCTAACTGTAATACACAAACTACATCACAAAATGAATAACTCTACTTAATTTTTCTAACTGTAATACACAAACACACTAAGCTACATCATCAGTCAACATAAGTGTAATACACAAACACACTAAGTTACATCATATATAGTTTTTGAGCAAGTCCTTTTTGACCTTTTTCTTAAATGTATACATTGATTTTGCATTTTTAACATCACTCTCCAGAGCATTCCACAATCGAACTCCCTGAATTGAGGTAGACCGTCCCTTTAAGCTGGTTCTGAATTGTGGTTTGATGAATATCTCTGTCCCTTTGAGATTGTAATAACTTTGTCTTTTTATAAAATTTCTTTGGATATTTAAAGGTAATGTGTTATTATGAGCCCTATACATAACTGATAAAATACTATATTCTACCAATTCCTGGAATTTCAATAAATTTAGCTGAAGAAACAAGGTGTTTGATGGGTGACTGAAATGTTTTCTGGTGATTACTTTTACAGCTCTCTTTTGTAAAATAAAAACAGGCTTTGTAATTGTTTTGCACTCTTTTCCCCAAACCCCAACATACATGCAGACAAAGTAAATACATTTTGACATCTTACAAGATATATTTGTAATACTAATAAAATTATGAAACAGAATTTCTAACAAAAGTGGCTTTAGATCTTGTTACCAGTTTTCCATTTTCATAACCACCTTCAATAAAGTGAAAAGTGCTAAAGAGGGGAAAAAAAGTAATGAAGAAAGGGGCAGATGGAAGTGCCTCCATTTTGCTCGTGGAACTGTTAATTTAAGCCACATAGATGAAGTGATAGTATGTTGTCGGCATTCTTGACTCGCAAAAGGAAAATATAAATATTTGCTGACAAAACTTCTAAATTGCAGAAATCTAGAAAGGCAAGTTTTTGGAATGTTTTAACATTCCTGCAGCTTATCAAACAACATGAGTGTACCATTATCAAAACAACAACAAAAAATACCTTTTATGCCAGATTTGAAATGCTGCGTCATTTTTGGATGGCTGAAAAAAGATGATTGTTCACCAAAGGCGAGAACACTTGATTGTTTAAGTTGAAAGTGCTTCTTAAATTGGAACCAGATTTTCAGATTGACATGTGACAGAGTTGATCATTGGGAGATGTGAACCTGCAGCCATTGACGAGCTCAACAATGAAATAAAATAGATTACTGGAATGTTGTCAACTTCCATAATGGTCCATGATGGGCCCTGACTGGTCTTTCAGAAATATGTCCAGAATATGACTACTGATGTTGGCAGCCCAATTAAGCAGGCACAGACCCCACTACGGTTCCTCAGAAACCTTTTTTTTTTCATTTGGGGGACAGATTTGTTCAATATGAATGAGGAAATCAGTTTATCTATTTCACAAAATACAGATTTTGGCAGGAAATAAGGGATCAATTGAAAGAGGTGCAACAAACGAGGTAGCAGCTGTCATTTTAACTGTATTCACCCTTCCCACCAAAGAGGTGGGCAAAAAAGACCATCTATTTAAATCTTATATTGTTTTCTCTAGAACAATTTTACAATAGTATCTGTAAAGAACTTTATAGAAATATTTTTTACATAGGTTAATTCTTCAGCTTGACTAAAGGGGAGGGAGCTCATCTGTTGTTTTCCCGCATTGAGAATTTCTTCAAATAGTTTTTCAAGAACAGAAGAGAGTTTGGATGATATTGTCCATCAGGACCAGGTGATTTACTATTTTGCAACGAATTAATAGTTTGTATTATTTCTGCATTAGATATTTTGGAATCCAAGCTAGCTTGGCCAATTGAGTTAACTTTAGGAATGTTGAAATGTTCAAAAAAAGACTGAATTTCTAAACAGCTGACAGAACCCCGCGATGTGTATCGTAGTGTAAAATTCACTGAATTGTTCATTTATAGTTAAAGGATGGGATGGGAGGATACCCATAATTTTCCTTGTACAAATTTCAGTAACTTTGCTGGCTGCAGCTTGTCTGATAGTAATCTGCCTATTTTGTCACTTTGTTCAAAGTGCATTTGTTTAGTTTTGAGTAAAAGTTGTTTGGTCTGTTCATTTGAGAGATTGTTGTACTCTAGCAACAGTCATTTTTTATACAAGCTTGGATTGGGAGAGAAGCATATGGATCATCGAGTTTCTTGATCTGGTAGGACAGGTCGGTAAAATGATGGTTGATCTGGTAGGACAGGTCAGTAAGATGATGGTTGATCTGGTAGGACAGGTCGGTAAGATGGTGGTTGATCTGGTAGGACAGGTCGGTAAGATGATGGTTGATCTGGTAGGACAGGTCGGTAAGATGATGGTTGATCTGGTAGGACAGGTCGGTAAGATGATGGTTGATCTGGTAGGACAGGTCGGTAAGATGGTGGTTGATCTGGTAGGACAGGTCGGTAAGATGATGGTTGATCTGGTAGGACAGGTCGGTAAGATGATGGTTGATCTGGTAGGACAGGTCGGTAAGATGATGGTTGATCTGGTAGGACAGGTCGGTAAGATGATGGTTGATCTGGTAGGACAGGTCGGTAAGATGATGGTTGATCTGGTAGGACAGGTCGGTAAGATGATGGTTGATCTGGTAGGACAGGTCGGTAAGATGATGGTTGATCTGGTAGGACAGGTCGGTAAGATGATGGTTGATCTGGTAGGACAGGTCGGTAAGATGATGGTTGATCTGGTAGGACAGGTCGGTAAGATGATGGTTGATCTGGTAGGACAGGTCGGTAAGATGATGGTTGATCTGGTAGGACAGGTCGGTAAGATGATGGTTGATCTGGTAGGACAGGTCGGTAAGATGATGGTTGATCTGGTAGGACAGGTTGCTAAGATGATGGTTGATCTGGTAGGACAGGTCGGTAAGATAATAGTTGATCTGGTAGGACAGGTCGGTAAGATGATGGTTGCGTTTCCCTTTTTTTATGAAATGCTTATGAAATCATGTCCTCTGATATAGGCTTTCAAAGTTTCCCCAAAAGTAATGTACGGTAGAGTTGCATTTGGGTCCAAAAAATCCGATCCAGCCCCAGACCCTAGTCATCATTTCTGAACCCCACACGATCCGACGAATTAACATTAATTATAGGTCCAAACCCAAAAAAAAAAAGAAAAGACATTTTTAATTAAGTTTTGACTGCTATTATTAATGATCGGCGAATGCGCGCGGCTGAGCAAAGGGGACAGAAGATAGGAGCTGAGGGGGTGTTTGTCCTTTCATGGCCGTCAAAGTGCATTAAATCCCTGCTTCTGCCTGCTTTGGACCCTGCTCTGACATGTAGGATATTTTGTGATCTCACCTGTCTGGGTCGTCGGCCACGCGCGTCCTCTGACGCAATCAAAAGCCCGACACGACCCGGCTCTAATCCGGGTCGCGCCGGGCCGGGGTTCAGGTTAGAATTAAGAGCTCTAATGTACAGCATGCCAAGCACAGTATTGGTTTCCATAAAACATAAATCTGATTTGTTGTGAAATTTTTGAATGAAATCCCGAGTATAGGATCATAATTTCAATTCAGTTCAGTTTATTTATATAGCACCAAGCTTTGATCCTTTCAGTACTATACATTGTTGGCCATTTCAGTTACGGTAGTTTCTGTTGCTATTTATATCTATATTTTATTTTATGTTTTCCTGTCCACTGTGCTTTTTGTTTCTATTGTACAGCACTTTGGTTGGCCTTGTTGCTGTTTTAAGTGCTCTATAAATAAATTGGTATGGTAAGTCACAACAGAAGTCGTCTCAGGGCACTAAACAGAAATATTCATACGTAAAATAAGTCAGCAGAAATATCCATACAGTATTTAAAAATAACAATTTAACAATATTTATCTGAGGAGCAGACTGCATTGAATTTAACTCCATCACAACTCTCATCTTGAGCAAGCCTGAAGACGACAGTGAAAAGGAAAAACTTCCTCATGAGGAAGAAACCGTTAGAACCAGGCTCAGGACAAGTGGCCGTCTGCTTTGACCAGCTGGGTTTGGTAGGAACAGCTACACAATGGCAGGTCAAGAATCACATGTTAAGATAGAAATAGTATCAAATGAAAACTATTATATTTTAGCAAATATTTTAAGGAAACGAGGTCAATTTGTCCTCCAGTAGTCTAAGGTTAAGACAGCATGACAAGACGACCCTAACTGTAGGATTTATCAAAAAGGAAAGTCTTCAAACTGGACAATGTGTCAGCCTCACGGACAGAAACTGGAAGTTGGTTCCACAAGAGAGGAGCCTGAGAACTGAAAGATCTTCCTCCCATTCTGCTTTTGGAAACTCTAGGAACTGTAAGTAAACCTGCAGTTTGAGAGTGAAGTGCTCTGTTAGGAAAATATGGAACAACAAGATCTCAAATATAAGATGGAGCTAGGTTGTTGAGAGCTTTGTAGGTTAGAAGTAATAACAGTGGGTCCAGCCACGATAGACGATGAGATGGAATATTGTCAAGGAAAATAATGTCCAACCGAACAGGGCAACGATGAGAGATCAGTGCTATGTAATACAATTATAGTCCCGCATTTAACTTATTGTGTTAATGTTTAGGGTACAGTGTGCAAAACCATAACCAAGCCTATTTTTATTTAGCAAAAAAGAGCTGTAAGAATTATAACAAGAAAGCATTATTATCATCCTTCTAGTATTTTGTTTTGTCAATTGAAATTACTTAAGTTTTATGATTTGGTAGACTATAATATTATTTTACTCATGTATAAAGCTCAGAATTACTTACTACCATCGAACATTCAAGCGTATTTTGTTAAAAGGAAAAGTTGTTATAATCTAAAGGGAATAGATATTTTTGTAAAACCAAAGTATAGAACCAGTTTAAAGGGTCGGTCTACTTCAACACAGGGAATAGGTCTATGGAATAGTTTGGAAAACGATGTAAAAAGTGAAGTCAATGTTTATATTTAAGGAAAAGATTAAAACTATTTTGTTGAAAAGATGCATATAAGTTAATATCAAATGAATTCTAAACGGTAAATTTTGATGAGTTATGTATTTTGCTGTATTATGTTTAGATGATTATTGTTTGAATTGATAGTTTGAATTGATTTTGTTTAAGGAGCAGATATGATAAGAATTTTTTCTTCTTCTGCTTCCTTTCATTTCATGCATTGTTTTTTAATTTTATTTTTTTAATTGTC
>JBBPBX010031361.1:8374-25117 GCA_038048925.1 Garcialebias charrua
GGCTGCAGCCACTGTTGCACAATACAGGGAAACATGCAATTGCAATATTGTAGAATGTTGCCAAGATAACAGTTTCTGTAAACTCACGTTGCATCATTAAAATGTTTACGGCATGTTCTGTGTGCAGATTTAGAGTTGGAGTGACCACATGATACTTTGTGTACTTGTACTTTGTGCTTGTAAAAAAAAATACAACTATAAATCCAGTTCTACAACTTTTTAAATCCTTAATGTTGAAATTGCCCCCACCGATATTTTAAGTTTGATGCATCGTGCAGTGGTCTACTCAGGTCTTAGCCCTGTCAGCAGGTTGGTTCATCAGTCCAGTCAGAATAAACTGTTTCCTCCAGCACAGGTTGTTCATAGAGCTACAACAGGTAACATGTTCATTCTTCATCAACTTTCATCAAAAATACTTCAAATTATCTAAACTTTAAAGTGCTTAATATGAAACATAATTTTTTGTAAATCATATATTTGTAGGGAATAACAGCAAAAATAAACATGAGTTTGTAGGAGTTGACACTAAAATATAAAAAAAAACTCACAGGTTTAAGATTTTAGGCAAATGTGTCAAATCAGTATTAAATTCATTACAGCACTGCATTCAGTATCTTCAGGTGTACCCCAAGGCTCCATTCTTGGTCCAACTCTTTTCTCCATATTTATACCAAATATCTTGCATTTCGTTGCCTCCATCCATTTACAGTATATGCAGATGACACCATTTTTTATGCTTGTGGTTCTACTCCGGATGAGGTTGTGAAGTCCCTCCTTGCATGTGATTTTATTGAAATCCAACAGGCCTTTACTGACTTAAATTTGTCCTTAAATTGATGTGGTTCAGTCATGAAGGGGGAACCAGACCAACCTTGGTGGACTCCTCCACCACTGTAAACAGTAGATGAGGTAACGGTTTATGAATATTTGGGAATTGTCCTTTTTCACATCATGTTAATGTTTTGCGATCCAAGGTTAAAGCCAGACTTTGTTTTCTATATAGAAATCTATCTTTGTTTACTTTGACTACAAAACACACCATTGTTGGAAAAACCATTTAACCTCTGTTGGGATTTACAGACATGTTTGTATGGGTGTCCTTTGTAAGCCGGACACAACTGATCCCTCTGCTAGTGGCTTTCTTACAAACAATCTTTATAGAACATCAGTCGCCGCTGCTCTCTTGTTATATGGCTTCTCTAAATACTTGTGAAATTCATTGGTTTAACCTCATTTATAAGACGTTGCTGGTTATTCACCTCATCTACTGCAACATAGCTCCAGTTTGGAATTATGGTATAATACATAAAGCAAAGTATAAAATAAAGTATATAAAGTGCATATAAAGCAAAACGGCTATTAAACAAACCATGATCTTTTCCCCACATATGCATGAAGAAATAACGGTTAGTCTGGACATTTGTGTGTACCTTGTCGTGCAGACGCTCAGGTCCAAGACTTCCTGCGGCGCTCCCAGGGTGTGGTGAACAGCAGCAGCCCGGGCCTGTTGCTGCAGCAGACCTCCACCCTGCTCATCCAGGGCGGTGTCCAGCTCCTCAGTGAGTTCACGCAGCACGCAGCCGCCTGGGCCCACACCAGCGTGGAGCGAGCCAACTTCAGCCATTCCTCTCACGGCCAAGCCAAGCAAGCAGAACACAAACATGGTAAACACTCGCAGCACCTTCAATCCTTTTAACGGACAGTGAAACGGTTCTTTTTTACTTGGCTCTAACCTGCAATCACTGCCAAACCGTTTCAAGACGTCTGCTTCACAACCGGTTTCAGTATCAGCAGTTTGGACAAAGTTATCAGGAACTATACCTGGATGTGGCCATCTTGGATTTTGATGTGGCAACCCAATAGATACGGACCTCTCTTACACCAGATGTAGCCACACACCAAAATAAAAGCTGATACCTCATTTATCAAGTTATTCAATCAATTCAGTTTATTTATATACTGCAGTGCCAAGTCACAATAGAAGTCGTCTCAGTTATCCAGACGAACGGAGTATTTCCTGTTTCCTCTTCGCTTCACGACAGGAAACAAAAAGTTCTTTAAAAAAAAATAAAAAAGATAAATCTGGTGACTTACAAGTTTGAGAGACTGGCTGGTTTATAAACCGGTAGTTTTTATTTTTCAAGGTAAACGAGTGGTAGCTCCAAGGTTAAAGATCGATAACATCGATCATCCGGTCCCATACATCGAGTATGGTCAATACATCGCCCAGCCCTAGCAGGCTCTATTAGAACCAGCAACCATCTTGCTAAGAGGCATTACCAACTGAGCCACCGTACCACCTATAACTGAAGAGAATAGTGTAGTGGTACACCTTTGTCTCTGAAAACTCTCAGTGGTACACCTCGTTTCTCTGAAAACTGTCAATGAGACATCTTTCTCTTGGAAAACCTTCAAAAGAGGACATTGATATTGTCATCTTTGAATCCAGGACACAAATTAAATCACCAAGAGACTCTATTTTGTTCTAATTCAAATAAGAACATTGTGTTACTGTATTATTATTATTAATTATGTTGATAATCAAAGTGACTGTTTATTCCAAGTGACAGGTCAAAATGATCTTTCAGTATTTGTTTAAGTGTTGAGACTGTTTAATCAGTTTAATCATAAAAGCTGGCACGGCGCCTACATTCTAACACTTTTATCCTCCTCTTCTGACCTCAACTAACTTGTCTTCTCCTCCTAAACTCCTCCCACTTCCTGGTTGAGCTAACCAATCGGAAGGACCGAGTATCAGGAAGTCAAGCTCTCTTTAAAGCTTCAGTATGTAGCTTTTTTTATGAACATATTTCTTCACTCTGTCACTACCTCCTGACAGACTGATGTTAGCCAGGTAATCTCTGAAAAAAAAAAAAAAAAATATTGTCCCCTTGCTTCTCCAGGTGGTAAATAAGCATTTCTAAAAAGAAAAGGTGACCCGCCATTTTCCAGCCAATAAAAACAGAGTTTGTAACCAGCCAATAAAAACAGAGCTTGAATTTGAATCAGCCAATAAAAACAGAGCTTGAATTTGAAATTCAACAGACCACAAGGGGGCAGAGCCACATATGGCTCTGAGGGGGAGGGATCAGAATGCTTTGCCTGTTGAAAATATTTCTAAGTGCTGCAGTTCTACAGAAACTGCATACTGAACCTTTAAAAGCTCTAACTTGCCTGAGTCATCAGTTCTGAGTCGTCTTCACACTCAGCCTGTCGGACAGTGGCCATGCGCCAAAGGCCTTGTCCTCAGCAAGAGTTCACAGCACGCTCGCTGTAAAACCCGAACGAGCTTCAAAGCTCCAAACCTTTGAATAAGAATTCCTTCTGAGGAATATTCTATTTTGAAAATCAACCGGAACTGTCCGCTACTTTAATCAATCAATCAGGCGGACGCAGGAGACGCTGAAAAGGTAACGGACTGACCTCCTCGGACGTCAAGGAGAACTCCATTCTTGGCTGACCGTTGCAAGGTAATGAGTCGATGTTTACTAAAGCAGACCTGTGTTTAGCTGGCCGGTTGAAACGCACTAAAGATAACTTCCCCTCTTTTCCTCCTATTCTTATATCTCCTATCTTGCCAGTAACATTTAAGTTAAAAATGCCTTCAGATATAAGTTAATTACCATCTCGTAACGATCTGTTGTTCCAAATTTCATCTGTTGACGTTTAATTTATAGGAAATTGAAATCAATCAATATTGAAATCAATCAATAAGTGTACATGTCATGATGTTATTTTAATGATCTGTTAAATAAATGACCGCATTTCTTGATGGGTCAAATATAAGAACGTCTCATGGTCACTTATATCTCATCGGGTCACACAAAATATTAGTTTAACCCAAAAAGAAGAAGAATTCTTGAATAAATGTGACCAGAAGGTGGAGCTCTTGCACCTTTAAGTTATACACCAGAACACAGACTGAGCCAATTTACAATATTTATTAAAAGTTTCAGTAAAACAATTCTCATTAAAATTGAGGTCTCATGTCCACCACTCAGTCCCTGTAAAAGAGTTCTTTCCTAAAACAAGAATTCAAGTCCACTGACCTTGTGAAACAGGAAGACTCATAGGAGTACAGTAATCAGAATCAGAATCAGGTTTATTGGCCAAGTATGTTGACACACACAAGGAATTTGTTTCCGGCTGTTCGTGTCTCTCTAGAAAGTGTCTCTCTAAAAATGCTAAAAACTATACAGATACTTTACATAAAACTTACAAATAATACACAAAATACAGAAGGATTCACATCACATGGGGGTTGTGAATGGGTTGGGGGTCACGCTGATGGATGTCTGATGATCAGCTGTTGATGATGGTGATGGCCTGGGGGAAGAAACTGTTTTTGTGTCTGACAGTCTTAGTGGACAGAGATCTGTAGCGTCTGCCAGACGGGAGGAGTTGGAACATGTTGGAAGTGTGGAAGTAATGGAAGACACTTTAGACCATCCTCAGTCGTTGTCGTCGTCCAGATGCTCTTTTCAACGGGGTCAAAGAAGCAATGCTCTGCCCACATAACCTGCCCATCCAGTACAGATTTTGTTGAAAGTGTCTGAACACACTGGGAACACAGGACAAGACAAAACAAGACAAGAAGACAAAACAACAGAGTGTCCACAGCACTGCGGCTCCAAGCAGCCAAATCAGGTGGCCAGAGGTGGAGACACAGCCAAACCTGGGAGGAAGCAGGTCAGCAGGCGAGGGCCCAACCGCACGCCACAACAATCCCCACCCAGCCGGCAATGCCAGCAGAACAACAGATCTCAGACGAGCTGACCAAGAGCACCAGCAGAATGAAGCAGCCACTGGAGCAGCAGGGAGGGAAACAAAGACACACGCACCCCATAGCAGCCTACCCAGCTATAAGGGAGTCTGCCCCGCCCACTAATCAATGGTGCTCATCTAGTTGCACCTGATGCACAGAGTAGAAGGGAGGGGGAAGTGGAACACCGTCTCACCACATAAATAAACAATTACTCTGGACTTGAACTAGTCGTATAACTAAGGTCAGGATAACACCTGCATCACATCTTACAATAGTTTTAGCACGATAAAGAAAAACTTTACAGTTTTTTTTATGTATTGAACAGTTCTCTGGTGATGGTGTTCATTGTGTGTGGTACTTGTTTTGACCCCAGATGAGTCGTGGCCCCCCCACTCAGGAGGCGGCAGCAACGAGCTGTGGGGCTCGGGCGAGGCCCAGGCGGAGAGCCCGTGGTGGGGCAGCGGGCTGCAGGTGGCGCTGGTCGACACGGTGGCGTTCAGGGGCGCGTGGCAGAAACCGTTTCTGTTCAGCAACACACAGAGCCTGCCCTTCAGCCTCCCTGACGGCAGCACCCTGAAGGTGCCCATGATGCACCAGGCTGCAGAGGTCAGCTTCGGTACGGACCCGCCCCCCAGTCGTCCTCCAGAACTTAAAACCATTTTGTATTAATGGACCAGATGTTGGAGTGACACCGAACCTTTAACGTGCAGGTCAGTTCAGAACAACAGAGCAGCTCTACACGGTGCTGGAGCTGCCGTACCTGGGCCGCTCCCTGAACCTGCAGGTGGTCCTGCCCGGCGACAGAAAGACCCCCCTGGGATCCCTGGAGGCCCAGCTCACGGCACGCCACCTGGTTGCGTGGGCCGCGGGCCTGCGCAGGACCAAGATGGACGTCTTCCTGCCCAGGTGACGTCATCGCCGTTGGATTTTAAACGTCGCGCTTCAGACTTTTTGCTGCTGCTCATGATGAACTTGATCCACAGGTTCAGGACGCAGAACAAGCTGAACCTGAGGGCGGCGCTCGCCACCATGGGCATCAGCGACGCCTTTAACCCAGCGGCGGCGGACTTCACTGGGATTTCAGGTGAGTGCGTGAACGACGGGCTCATCAGAGCTGCTGACGTTTGACTGACCGCTTGTCCTCCCTGCAGAGGAGGCGGGCCTTTACGTGTCCGACGCCGTTCACGAGGTGAACATAGAAGTGACAGAGGACGGGACCAAAGCAGCTGCCGCCACCGGTAAAGCACCGTATTCAAAAAGTTTCACATCCACATGGCGCAGCGGCTAAAACGCAGTTTTCTCGTTGCAGCGATGGTGCTTCTCAAACGGTCCCGTGCTCCGGTTTTTAAGGCGGACAGGCCGTTCTTATTTCTACTCCGACAGGTGAACACAGGTGCGTTACACCTCCGCTTAGCAACACACGACTATTTGAATTTTTTTTTTAATATTCCAGGAAATTCATATGAAAATAAAGACCTGCAATCCTGTACGGTGGACAAAATGTTCAGAAACACTAGAGCACAAATTCCTGAACATAAAGGTAGAAATGTTCACCTGCAGCTCTGTAAGCACAGATTAAAGGAACAATTACATTTACTGTGAAAAATGCAGTATCGTGGCAGAACTGGCTGAGAAACAGCTGAAATCAGCTAAAAACATGCTGAAATGGAAGAACAAGGCAAAGTTAGAAGAAAACAAAACGCATATTTGCTTAATTATATTTAAATAAGCAAAAATGAGCACAAAAATTAGGAATTTAGTTAAAGCTGAAATGAGCAAAAATGGCTGAAAAGTAGCTGAAAAGCAGAAAGAAGCTTAAACTACCAAAAGGAAGCAGAAAGAACTGAAATGAGCAAAAAAAAAAAAAGGGTGGAATGAGCTGAAAGCTAAAATTAGCACAAACAGCTAAAAAGTAGCTGAAAAGCTGAACCTAGCAGAAAAAAAAATGAAAGGAGCATAACAAGCTGAAATTAACTGAATGAAGTTAGACAAAGTAGCAGAAATCTACGGAGCCCCTAAAGGGACATGGGGAGAGAAAAATAAAACGGATTCCTGAGAAACTAAGTCAGGATCCCGACTTAGTTTCTCGGGATCCCGACTTAATTTCTCAGGATCCCGAGGAAGTTTCTCGGGATCCTGACTTAGTTTCTCAGGATCCTGAGAAACTTTCTCGGGATCCTGACTTAGTTTCTCAGGATCCTGAGAAACTAAATGTTAGCTTGCGTGTAGCATCTAACAATTCGGTGAAAATCAACATTTTAGAATTAGTTTTTAGTCGGGATGTGATAACCGCTTGAATCACGTTCTTTTAAGAGACAAATCGATGTGGTTAGACAGTTTAGATGGCTTTTATTGAGTTTTCTAAACTTTAGAGAAATCTCAGTTTTTCTTGTGGGTTCAAATTGTACTTCGACTCAATGCAGCGCCTGGAAATGACGTCAAAAGTGGGCTGGTCGCAACGGCGTGCGTCACCACTTTCGGCGAATCAGCGCTCGCCTTACAGAAACGACTGTGTAACTGACAAATCACAGCTCTCGTTTCATCCAGCTTCTTGTTTCATCCAATCACAGCTCGTAAACAGACGTGATTGACACGTAGCTTTTACATTAGCTTAGCACAGCAGAACACAACTTTACGGACTGTTTACAGCTCATAAACGCTCCACAACCATAGCAAACATTTTTGGAATATGGCGGCACCACACAACACAAGTCAACTGAGCTTCCTCAGTAAGAACAGCAATTTTAAACCCTTGAAACACAACGGACATCGATCAGCTTCAAGCAACTTTAAGAAACTAAGTCGGGATCCCGACTTAGTTTCTCAGGATCCCGAGGGACTATGTTTCTCGGCTGGCCTGGGAACGCCTTGGGATTCCCCCAGAGGAGCTGCTCCAAGTGGCTGGGGAGAGGGAAGTCTGGGCCTCCCTACTTAGGCTGCTACCCCTGCGACCCGACCCCGGATAAGCGGAAGAAAATGGATGGATGGAAGGATCCCGAGAAAGTTTCTCAGGATCCCGAGAAAGTTTCTCAGGATCCCGATTCCCGACTTAGTTACTCAGGATCCCGAGAAAGTTTCTCAGGATCCCGATTCCCGACTTAGTTACTCAGGATCCCGAGAAAGTTTCTCAGGATCCCGAGAAAGTCTCTCAGGATCCCGAGAAAGTCTCTCAGGATCCCGATTCCCGACTTAGTTACTCAGGATCCCGAGAAAGTTTCTCAGGATCCCGATTCCCGACTTAGTTACTCAGGATCCCGAGAAAGTTTCTCAGGATCCCGAGAAAGTTTCTCAGGATCCCGAGAAAGTCTCTCAGGATCCCGAGGAAGTTTCTCAGGATCCCGATTCCCGACTTAGTTACTCAGGATCCCGAGAAAGTTTCTCAGGATCCCGATTCCCGACTTAGTTACTCAGGATCCCGAGAAAGTTTCTCAGGATCCCAATTCCCGACTTAGTTACTCAGGATCCCGAGAAAGTTTCTCAGGATCCCGATTCCCGACTTAGTTACTCAGGATCCCGAGAAAGTTTCTCAGGATTTTTTATTTTCTCCCCATGTCCCTTTAGGGGCTCCGTAGTAATCACCACAAAAAAAAAAAAAAAAAATTGGATTTTTGGAAACTGCTGAAATGAGCTAAAAATGCTGAAACGCAGCTGAAAAGGTAGAATAACTTGCAGAAAGAACACCTTTGCCAAATTAGGCTGAAAGAATTAGAAAGTAGCACAAAAAAATAGGAAATGATATGGCAGAAAGTAAGAAGCACAAAAATGTTGTACCGGTATCTAAATAAGCGAAATCTGGTTCTCTGGACATCCAAAAAAACAAAACAAAAAAGTAGAAACGTTTTTTGTTTTATTTTTTAAATGTCCAGAGGAGTTTTCTAACTGGATTATTGAGCATGCATCAAGGTTGTAGTTAGTAGAATTAATCTGAAATGAGCACAACAGATGGAAAAACAGCTGAAAGTAGCTGAAAATGTTTAAATTTGCAGAAAGAAGCTGAAGCAGAACAAAAAGGGAAAGGAGCAATAAAAGGCTGTAAACACATTTAAAGATTTGAAGGAGGTAAAATGAGCTCAGTTCATAAAAAAAAGAAAAAAAAAGAAAAGGCTAAATATTTAAAAAAGTTAAAGTTGCACCAATACCAAAAGTCATAGCAGGGTTGTCCTGAAGGAGTTGAACATTTTGATTCATGATTTGTTGAAACAAGATTGAAAACTGTGGGACGATGCAGAAAGACAAAGAAAAATGGATCCCAACAGTGTGAATGCTTGTTTGTGATTTTGAGATTTGGTGACCTCTAGTGGATTTAAGGAGAACAACAAATCAGGAACATTTTACATCCCTGAGCAAAACACTTTGGTAACAGTTCCTGTTTTAAATACAGATAAATGTGACTGGACTACATGTTTTTAAATCATGTTTGTGTTCTCTGCTTCAGGCTGCATCTTGTTTATGGGTCGAGTTCTGAACCCTGCAGAGGCAGGACTGTAAGACTCTTCATCCATCTTCATCATCTTCACTTTACTGCACATGTCAACTCGTTTCACGTCTGATATTTATTTTTTTTTGGACCAAATGGAGGATGTGTGGACACTTCAGGAAGAGGGACATTATTTTTGTACACAGCTGTAAATAAAATGTCAATATCTTTTTACATTTTGGGCGTCCCGATTGTTCAATTTGTCTTGTTCCTTTAATTTATTAATTTATGCTCAAACAAAGAACAAAAAGCACATGGAGTCCAATCTTTAAATGAACACTTTATTTACACGGCCCTTCAGTGTAAAATAGAAACTTTATTCATGGAAATACTTACAAAAAGGCCATTTTACACTGAACAGTTTTTTTTTTTTAAATAGTACTCTAGGGTTATTTACATCTTTACAGTGTATTCAAAATACTCTAGGTAGCGGCCTCTTCACAAATAAAGACAAGTATGGCAGATTTTGGTCCCTGTCTGAGGTGGGTGGGAGGGCAGGGTGGGGGTGGCCTGTGAGTCAGAAATCAACGTTTGAGAACGTAGGACGAGCTACAAGACAAATTATAACTTTTAAAAAAGCGCAGCACATACGTTTTTTAATTACAATAAATAGAAATTCTCAAATTTACACAAGTGCATTTAATCTAAAGGGGACAAGAAATTGGTTTGAGAGTCGTAACAAGGGGGAGGAGCTACGGCAAGACATTTGAGCATTTATTCAAAATCCTCCATAACAATTCTGACCAGTTGCACATTTGGTTCCACCAACTCAACAAACACGGACTCTAACACTTTCTCACAACCAGTTGGAGCAGAAGTTATGGCAGACCAGTGATGTCCAGCACCATCTTGCAGGTGGTTTTGCAGCAGCCTTGTTCAAATCAGCAGAGAAACATCTTAAAACGTGCACGACGGTGACCCTTAAAGAACCAGGACTGGACTCCAGTGTACCGACAGCCAAAGTGCAGCAGCAGTAGTCCAACTACTTGGTGCACAGGTTCCAAACCGTGGTCCTTGAGGAACGCCATCCTGTGTATTTTACTCATTTCGCTGATTTGAATGAATGGTTAACAGGCTTCTGCAGAACTTATCACTGAGTCAGGTGTGTTAGCGGGAAACGACTAAAACATGTTAACTAGTCCACGTTTTAGGCGTCCAGTGGACTTTTATAAGCACACTAGTTGACTAGGGATCATTTTAAGAATTACTAGTTAACTAGTCTCTACCATTAGGCTACTAGTGCAGCACTTGAGCTGACTAATGACTTCTACTCCAACTACCGGTAGTTAGGCAAAGGTGCCACTTGTTGGCAAAACAGTGTTTCCAGTAAAAGCATGTTGAACTAGTGCAGTTTAGTTGTGAAAATCATTTATGGTACGGATGCTGAATAAATACACAAACGGCTTGCCATACTTCAGTTGTTTGGCAGCAACCAAAACGTCAGTTCATCATCAGTCCAGCGTTCCTTCGTTTGTGTTGCATTTCCTCTGCTTCCGGGTAAAGCTACATTTAAATGTGTGTGTGTGTGTGTGTGTGAGGGGGGGTGACTTTAATGTCATTGCTGCTGCATTAATGTCAGTTCCTGAGCTTTGTCCTGTTTTTATAACATTTATCATCAATGTTGCATCACTCAGGATGACATCACGCCGCAACGCTCTCTGAAACCCGACGTCGCGAAGCCACTCAGACCTTTAATTCGACATCTTCAGATGAAATGAACACCGTGGATCCTTTCGTTTTTATTTCCCCCAGAGGGAACTAAAACTGTACACGTTGTCAAAACGCCCTAAATTATTAATCGATGGTATTAATCATCGGAGTAATTTGATGCCGGAGCTGAATTATCCCCGTTTTAAGAACTGAGTGGTGGAGTGCTCCATTTTGGTGGAGTGTAAAAGTCAGTTTTCACTTTTATGACACACGTCCTCCTACAAAACTTCAAAAGTAAGACTTACCATGGAAGAAGGGTTAGGGTGGTGGTGGGGGGGTGACTGAAAGAAAAGACAGGTGAGGAGAAAAGTGTTGACTGGATCCCTTTTTGACCCTGAGTTATGAGAAACCAAACAGCCTCCGCCTCCGTCCTGCGACCACACGGGGACAGAAGACAGGTGAACGTCACATCCAGGCTGCAGGCCCCGCCCCCAGGAGCAGTAAATGACTGAAGCAACACGAGCACAGGGGATGCAGACTGATATTGAAGAGCTGACTGAAGCAGTGAAGGCTCCAGAACTGGATTCTGTTTTGTGTCCTGACGGGTCAGAAAGATTCTGACGGGTCGTTCTAAGTCATCTCAGGTGGTCAGAGCGAGTCCACGTGGTTCATTTCAATAGATCTGCTGTGGATTTCCTCCAGGAAGATTTCCAGCTGCTCGATGAGAACGCGCTTCTTGAACCTTTGCAGGGAAAAAAAAAAAAACATTTAAATTTTAAACATCTGCAACTCAATTTGTAACATTTTGTTGTTTTTATAATGTACAGGTAGTCCCCGATTTACGAGCGCTCTGATCTACGAGGTTCCAGACTTACGAGCTGGCGAATTATTGGAAAAAACGCAAAAAATACTGAGTTTTTCTGTGTTTTTTCACCACAGTTCGTTAGCTAAACATGTGGACACACGTTTCCGATCATTTTTATGCACTCATAAGCAGTTTTTCGATGAAAAACGAGTGTTTGTAGTCGCGCTAGCAAAACCGTTCCAATTTACGAGCGAATTTCCGGATTTACGAGAAGCGTGGCGGCCGTTCCAAATTACGAGATTTCCGGTTTACGAGCGCCTCGTTGTAACGGATCTCGCTCGTAAATCGGGGACTACCTGTATGTAAGTTATAAGTTGCAGAGTTTTATTTAAAAAAAAATTTATGTCTAGATTCAGCCACACGTCAAAATGGAATTTGGTACCTGAGCTTTTTTTAAAAGTGTGTGTGACATCATTTTTGAACTTTGCATATTTTTAAAATTTTTTTATTGATTTATTCATTTTATATTTGTCAAAAGAAAAACCTTCTTACATGTAATATTTAAAAGCAAGAAAAAACATAAAATGAAAGGTGGCAGGAAGAAGAAGAAATCTTATTTTACCTGCCCCTTTTTTCCAAAACAAAAAACAAAATCAATACAAACAATTCACTCCAACAATAGTCATCAATTAGCAATCGAAACAAAAGAGAAACTCATTTCAATTTTAAAATTTTCATGTACAATAAACAATTTAAAGAAATTTTTAGTATTTTGTTAACAATTTAGTTTTAATCTAAATTATAGTATATAATATAGTGACAGCATAAATATCTTGTATCATTCAACTATGTTCGTGTTAGCAAACAAAATGATAAATTAATGAAAATTCCTTTCAAATTGAGTTTAAAATTAAAAACCGTGTTTCTTCACGGGACATCCGACTACCGGTACACGCGAATGCAACATCTGTGACGTAGGAGGATGAACGTCAGTTTGCGTCTGCCATGATAACGCATATGCATTCTCTGCCAGATCGCCTTTTTTTTGTGTATACAGGTAGTCCCCGACTTACGAGCGCTCTGACCTACGAGGTTCCGGACTTACGAGCTGGCGAATTTTTGGAAAAAACGCAAAAAATACAGAGTTTTTCTGTGTTTTTTCACCACAGTTCGTTAGCTAAACATGTGGACACACGTTTCCGATCATTTTTATGCACTCATAAGCAGTTTTTCGATGAAAAACGAGTGTTTGTAGTCGCGCTAGCAAAACCGTTCCAACTTACGAGCGAAATTCCGGACTTACGAGACACGTGGCGGCCGTTCCAAATTACGAGATTTCCGTGTTACGAGCAACTCGTTGTAACGGAACTCGCTCGTAAGTCGGGGACTACCTGTACTGCAACTTGAAAAATGCCGTTACGTTGTGTCACATTTGGGTGTTCTAATATCATCAGTGAACAAGTGAGCCTTTTCACTTTCCCAAAAGATGCAAGACCTAAGTATGGAATAAATAAAGCTGCCCTCCCCCCCCTGTCGGAGCTCCCTCGCTTCCTGAAAAGGTAAGACTCAAATAAATACAGGTGCAGACCTAAATTAGAACCTGCTGTTTCTTGTTCATCTAACTTCCTGCTTCCCAAACTGAAGACAAATCGCTCAAATCTTCACTTAGATTGATAAATTAGTCGGTTTATTTATTGTCCGCCATGAATATGTAAAAGGGGCGTTCTAAAGACGTTCAACCTCCTACGTCACAGATGTTGCATTCGCGTGTAGTCGGATGTCCCGTGAAGAAACACGGTTTTTAATTTTAAACTCACTTTGAAAGGAATTTTCATTAATATATCATTTTGTTTGCTAAAACGAACATAGTTGAATGACACAAGATATTTATGTTGTGTCACTATATGCAAAGTTCAAAGATGTCACAGACACTTTAAGTTACGCTCCCAACGTGCATGAAAGGATAGGCAGGAGTTCAGATTCCCCATCTGCACTCTCCATGTGCCTCCCAACTAAACAACCGTACGGTTACGCACACACTCGGGAGAAAGCTCAATGTTCGTACCTGGCTGCCTCTTTGATGACGTTTTGGAGAAAAATGAGCCGGGTGTCCAGAGTGCCCTGGATCCGCTTCAGGAAGAGGAATATCTTCTCGTAGTCTGCAGGAGAGAAAACAGAGTGAACGGTTTTATTTAAACAAACTCCTCTTAAAGACAAATCTTCATTAGTTTGACTAATAATTTGAATTACGATGAAAAGACTTTAAAACTTGTGAGAAATTAAATTGCTATTTATTTACAGAAAAACAGGCAAAAACGTATCCTCGGCAGGTGATCATGTAATGGCCTGTGTGTGTGTTAGTAAAATATCTCATGAACCAGTGGACGCATTTTATTGAAACTCTCAGAAAATAATCATCAATGATTGACCAACTTTTGGAGTGAATCTAATTCAAGATGGCTGCCACAGCTAATATAAAAAAATGTACGTAAATCAATCAGTTTTACAGATTTTGAGCCTAATTTTAGCACTAATCAATTGAGATTTTATTCTCTTTCATTTGATTATTTGCTTGTTTATGAGCTGTGTGTAATTTCATGCAGTTTATCCAAAACTCCCTTTATGGCCACAGCCTCAAATTTATTTAGGTTGTATTTACTTTGTAAATCAATTTCTTATTTTTGTAGGTGTTTGGGAATGGACGAAGCATCGTTGTATCCAGTGGCTCTTCAACCAAAAATTAAAATTAAAATAAGTTCAGTAAGAAGTGTTGGTAAACAGATTTCCCTCTGCATACATTACATCAGTTTAAATTGGTTTCATCAGGTCATGAATGTAAAAGTTGGCCAGTCAGTGTCAAACCTACACAACATGTAGGTTTTTGTTCAATTTAATAAAACTTTTATGAATTTAAAACATTACATCTTTACTGTTTGATATTGTTAGAATACCGTAATTTCCTGACTACTGAGTGCACCTGAATACAAGCCGTGCCCACAAAAAAAAAAAAAAAAAAAAAAAAAATTGTACATATATAGGCCGCGCCACGGGTGTCCATGTTGTTAAACGAGAGATTTCCACAGAAAGATTTTTTAAAACTTTTAATAAATGTTCATTTCTGAATGTATAAAAAAGTGTTCCATAAAGCTAGAGCTTTATATTATTCAACTTTAATTGATGAGAATAAAAATAACCCCAGGTTGCTTTTCAGTACCATAGCTAGTTAATTAAAAAATCTTATCTCTGTTGATAATAAAGCTTATTCTGATTCAACTTTAAAAATGTCACTAGAACCTAATTTATGTTTGGACTGTCTTTGTCCTGTTGAGCTTTCCAAATTGTCAAAAATAGCTTCATTCAAACCATCTACATGTCTGCTAGATCCCATCCCAACCAGGCTATTTAATGATGCAACTGCTCTAAATGAGTTTAAATCATATTTATCTGATAAATTCCAATTTGTAAATGTCAATAATAAATCTTCACCATCCACCAAAGTTAGTCATGGAGTTCCTCAGGGTTCAGTGATGGACCAATACTCTTTACTTTGTATATGCTTCCATGGGATACATTTGAATTGTTATGCTGATGATACAGTTATCTGTGTCCATGAAACCCAATGAATCCAATCAGCTACTATAGATTACAAAAACGTCTTAAAGATATAAAAACCTGGATGACCCTTAATTTTCTCATTTTGAACACAAACAAGACTGAGGTTTTAGTTTTTGGACCTGAGCATTTTAGGAATAACATTTTCAGTCTTTTGTCCTCCTTGGATGGGATTAATCTGACATGTCTTTTATCCCCCACATTAAAAATGTTACTAGAACCTCCTTCTTCCGCCTGCGTAAATCACTAAAATTATAAACATCTAAAAATGATGCAGAAAAACTGGTTCATGCATTTGTCACGTCTAGACTGGACTATTGTAATGGTTTGTTATCCGGGTGTCCAAATACTTCTTTAAAAAGTCTTCAGTTGATCCAACATGCTGCTGCCAGAGTCTTAACTGGAGTTACTGGGAGAGATCACATCTCTCCAGTTTTAACTTCTCTCCACTGGCTCCCTGTCAAATCTAGAATTAATTCAAAATCTTACTTCTAACCTACAAAGCCCTCAACAACCTAGCTCCATCTTATATTACAGATCTTATTGTTCCATATTTTACTAACAGAGCACTTCACTCTCAGACTGCAGGTTTACTTGTGGTTCCTAGAGTTTCCAGCAGCAGAATGGGAGGAAGATCTTTCAGTTGTCAGGCTCCTCTCTTGTGGAACCAACTTCCAGTTTCTGTCCATGAGGCTGACACATTGTCCAGTTTGAAGACTTTCCTTTTAGATAAATCCTATAGTTAGGGTTGTCTTGTTATGCTGCTATAGACTTAGACTACTAGAGGACAAACTGACCTCATTTCTTAAATTAAAACTGAATGGTTTTCATTTGATACTATTTCTATCTTAACGTGTGGCCTGCCATTGTGTATCTGTTCCTCTCAAACCCAGCCGGTCTAAGCAGATGTTGCTTGTCCTGAGCTGGTTCTGCTAAAGGTTTCTTCCTAACGAGGGAGTTTTTCCTTTCCACTGTCGCCTTCGTGCTTGCTCAGGATGGGAGACTACGATGAAGCTAAACTCAAAGCAGTCTGCTCCTCAGATAAATAATGTTAAATTATTATTTTTATATATGAATGTTTCTGTTAAATTATTATTTTTATATATGAATGTTTCTGTTCAGTGCTTTGAGACGACTTCTGTTGCAACTCGGTGCTTTATAAATAAACTGAATTTAAATAAAACAGTGTCTGTAACACAGCTGGTAAAATTAAATAATATATAAATAAAATAAAATACAGTAGCCTATCAGGAAGTCATTGATCACTAATGTATATTCATCCTCATCCTACACGCTGCAAAGGAGGAAGCAATGAGGCAATGCTGCACAAACAAAGCCCCCCCGGAGAACAGGAAATGGAGAAATTAAACAGAGAAACTCTTTCTCCCCCTCCCCACTGTGAACTGTTCAGTGATTTTACAGTTCAGATATTAT
>JBBPBX010031362.1:0-11500 GCA_038048925.1 Garcialebias charrua
CTATGGACAGATCCTCCCATCTCTGCTGATGACCTTACCAGCTCCATCAGGATTTTGTTTCTCTTTTAATGCACTTTTATCTGGTCTGTTACTCAGTCCATGTGTTTTAGAGCACTAAATTAAAAAATCCAACTAAAATTCAGGTTGTAAGGAAACAAAATAGATAAAATACCAAAAGGGGTGAATATTTTTGAATTCCAGTGTAAACAGTTGATGGCTAAAATTGTCCAAGCGTTAAAATTTTGAGAAATTTCCATTAATTTCAGTTTTCTCAAGTACTGTATTGTACAGTACATATGCATATGTTGTTAAAATTACGTATGAGTTTAGAAAATTAAGAACGTTGCAAGAGTATGGGAAGGGTTTATAAAGCCTTAAACTAAATACAGTACTGTACGTATAAATACTAAAATAAATATAGCGTTCTTACTTCGCAGTTTTTCATCTATCGTGGTGGTGTCTGGAACGTAACTCCTGTGATAATCGAGGGAATAAGTTCTGAAGAGAAAAAAATAGAACATAATTTCATCATTAGAAATAAAATCTATTTATTTGGGGTTCAAGTTCTTCATTTTCCTACTTGTTTACCTCCATCAGAATACCTGCACATGCTAAGAGCAGTAAAGATGTGTCGAGAGAGGCGTATTTGTATTTAAAATTCTTGGTCATATTTTCGATTTTTCAAAGACAAGGGCCTCTTTTGTCATTTGGATTGCACATCTAACCATGTTGAGGTTTGAAGAAGGGCAGTATCAGCAACAAGCAATTATCAGTCCACACTCAGTGAGGAGGAGATGTAAGAGCATGAACACATTAATCATTGTTATCATGACTCCTACCAGCATTCGTCCACTACAGTATGTGGGTTGCATTAATGTGAGTGGGAGTGTGGGTGTACTGTATTTGGAGAAATAAGAAGCACATTGAATTAAATAACCAATTTCACAAATGTAGAGACACATATTTCTGGGTGTCTGTTAAGAGATTATTATGTCATCACAATGTTGTCATAATAACTTTGCATGTGATTTAACAGTCTGGGAAAACAGGTTCAGGGTGGTCAATAAATAAAAACATACTGATGAAATATTCATCATAATAAGGATGATGCAATGAGAGAAAGTAGGACAACATTTGAAGGGAAGTACCCTAGGTTAGCCTCACAGCCCACTCCCATCTCGCATCCTGAAGTCTGAGAAAACTGAAATGGGATCAGTACCTACCCAAAAGCGTTAAGGAGAAGCCTGGAGGCTATACTTTTAAGAAAAACCAAAGTGTTGTCTGAAGCCATTCCAAACAGCCACAGCCTTTGATATTTAATATTTGAGTTTTATTTTGCAATCATCCATCATTGCATCATTTTTTTCCTCACAAAATCTAATTCTTGCATAAAAATAGATCCATGCTGCAGTTTGGATGAGGGAGAACAGCCACATCCAGACTAGCCTTTTTAACGAAACACCACCAGGAGCTGCAGCAGGAGCTCAGTGGTCAGCATTGTACAGTAGTCTGGTAATCCTGAGGGCCTAGGCTGCCTCAGGAAGAGCACCTGGGGAAAAGCAAATGCAAATCATTTGTGCAAGTTTGCTCACTTGATCCCTGGAGGTGGAGCAGTGGGAAAAAAAAGGAAATTATTAAATAAACCCTTTTATTATGCTTTAATTTTATTACCATTCATGTTCTTTAGGGAACAAATGGACCACCTTACCTGCTTAAAAATATCTATCTATCTATCTGTCTGTCCGTCCGTCCGTCCGTCAGTCAGTCAGTCCATCAGTCCATCAGTCAGTCAGTCAGTCAGTCAGTCAGTCCGTCCGTCCGCAGCTGTGTGAAGGGTTAACCCTTTGCTGTCCAGCTGCACCGATCAACTTTTGTCTTCCAACTTAAAATTCAAAGTATGTCACGTAATAAAAACGTCATAATCACAAACCACAAAAGTGTTAAAAGTTATTTTTAGTTATTTTAGAATTTTTGTGTGCAGTTGTTTCAAGGTAATTGATCAAGAAGTACATTTCTGCTGGGGGGTTCCCTAAACCCCATGATAATCTTGGGACTACTGTATAGGGACAGAGGTAAAACAACAACAACAACATCCATCCATCCATCCATTTCCGTCCGCTTATCCGGGGTCGGGTCGCGTGGGTAGCAGCCTAAGTAGGGAGGCCCAGACTTCCCTCTCCCCAGCCACATGGAGCAGCTCCTCTGGGGGAATCCCAAGGCGTTCCCAGGCCAGCCGAGAAACATAGTCCCTCCAGCGTGTCCTGGGTCTTCCTCTGGGCCTCCTCCCGGTGGGACATGCCCGGAACACCTCACCAGGGAGGCGTCCAGGAGGCATCCTAACCAGATGCCCGAGCCACCTCAACTGGCTCCTCTCGATGTGGAGAAGCAGCGGCTCTACTCCGAGTCCCTCCCGGATGACTGAGCTTCTCACCCTATCTCTAAGGGAGAGTCCAGACACCCTGCGGAGAAAACTCATTTCAGCCGCTTGTATCCGAGATCTCGTTCTTTCGGTCACAACCCAAAGCTCATGACCATAGATGAGGGTGGGAACGTAGATCGATCGGTAAATTGAGAGCTTTGCCTTTCGACTCAGCTCTCTCTTCACCACGACAGAGCCCGCTTCACTGCGGATGCCGCACCTATCCGCCTATCGATCTCACGCTCCAACAACAACAACAACAAAATTACTGGAATATTTTAGGAAAATATACCTTTGGGATAAAAATTTGTATTTACAGTGTCATTTAATGTGGATACCCCCCCAACCACATACACACACAAAGTTCTGACGAATTAAAAGAAAAAGGGTGGAATGAATTTTAGGTTTTGTCAGGAAAAAAAATTTCACTGACTGCACCCAAATGAAATAAAATAAAATAAAATAAATAAATAAATGCGTGTCTGATTTTTTTTCCCTCCGAAAAGACAAAACAAGGGTTAAAAATATCACCAAATGTTACAATAAGAGTGTTTTTGTTCTAAATAGTATTTAAACCATTGACATAAACAGATGAATCTGTTTGTGTCAATGCTTTTTAAATGTACTGCTTCTAATAAAGTTTTGTAACAAAGTCATTATGATTTTTGTGGAACCTATTTTAAAAGTAAGCCGTTATATTTCAGTGGTTTTCCTTTTTGTTTTGGTGAGGGGGTGGTGTGTGTGGTCCATAACACCTTCATATTTGCATTTATCTCACACATTTTCAGTCTGGAGCATCTCTGGTTTGCATATTTTTAATTACTAACATGAAATAAAAATGAGGACAAGCTGTCACTGTTTAAAAGAGAAACACACATCACAACTTCTAAAAGATGTATCAAAATTCAATATCTGAATTAATAAAACTAAAAAATTGACATAATAACCAAACGTTTAAGTTCATCTGAAAAGGTGTCAAGGTGCGCCTAAAAAACCCAATATGAATATGTAAAGTTAATCTTTTAGATGCACACCCAAAGTGTACCCTTTTGAGTTTAACTAAAATCTGTTCAGTAATTCATAGGATATTTTGCTAACAGAATGACAAAAACAGGAAGAAAAAAGACACTTCATGCAAGCAGGTGATAATAAATATTTTAATTCTCAAACAATTATTGAAAAAAAAACAAAAGTAATTCAAAAGGGAAACTAATAGATCACAAAAGTATTACTGATTGTACAACTACTAAAATATATTTAATATGCACATATTTAATGTATAAATACACATTGGCTTCTAAGCCATAGCTGCTTTATGTAGCAGCTCAGACATTAAAGTTCACCGTGGCCTTAAGGTACAAATTCAGCATTTATTATTTCATTAACATGTAAAATCCGGGGGCAAGGTCACCTCTTTTAAATATTGTTCCAGAGGGGGTCATGAAAAACTCTGTTAGGATCATTAAAATTTTATCAAGTCCCAGTTCTTACAGCCTGCGCAAATAATAATAATAATTAATTACCCTCAGCCACATAAACAGCCACAACAGAAACGTGACGCCGTTATAAATCTTATTCAAATCATTTGTGTTGAGCCTCCTGCTCGCGGTAAGCTGTTCGTGTCCAGGAGCTCAGAGCGACGCTGCGTTTGTTTAATGAGTCTCTCATCATGGGGAAAAACACACAGCTCCATTGTTCCAGAGGTTAAAATGGCACACGTCTTCTCCCAGTGCTGCTCACGATGACTATTAACTCATTTAAAGAAGACCGTTGTTAGTTTTGACAGATTTTTAACAAGTTCATGAATAGTTTGCCAACTTCTTATTTTATGGTTCTTTTAAACATTTTCATCATAAAAGGAAAATAATCACACACACACACACACGCACACACACAAAACAACAATGTATATCTATCTGGCTGGATAAACACTATAAACGTTCAGGCTCATATTTTTATCACCCCACTACACACACACACACACACACACACACACACACGCACACACACAAAACAACAATGTATATCTATCTGGCTGGATAAACACTATAAACGTTCAGGCTCATATTTTTATCACCCCACTGCCAAAGGCGATACATCTTTTATCTATTCTTGTGTGTGTGTGTGTGTGTGTTGGGGGATAAGGGGTGTGTGGTGGGGTACAGTGTAACTGTACCAGTTTTTATTTTTTTATGCAGGAACAGCCAAGACCAACACACACTGATCTCCTCTCAGTCGTCTTCATCCTTTCAGCTGAGAAGGCACTAAATGAGTTGAACTTGTGCTTTATGACTTGTTTCCTTTTTTAGAAAACTTTGTCACAGTAAAAGTGTGAAACAGAAACTGGCTGTGCATTCAGTGGATGGATATGATGTGGAGGTGCGGGAGGACAGGAGAAAGGTCCATATACTGTATAGCACCTTTTTATCTTATCATGATACTCAAAGCTCTTTACACTACAATCTGTGCCCCCATTCACCCATTCATACAGCACTATTAGATTTATTCAAAGAATACAGTAATCAGAGCTTTATCACATTCATACACCGATAATACACACATCGGAGGCAATGAGGGGCTCAGTGTCTTGCCCGGGGACACTTCGGCATGTGACTGCTGGTGGAATCGAACCCCCCAACTCTTGCATTGGAAAACAAATGCTCTAACCACTCAGCCACAGCCGCCCCAAGAGAGGGTCAAGAGGCAGGAGCCATGCATTCCCATGTCAGCAAACAAAACTTAACTATGAATCACAGCTGAGGCAATATCGAGGAAATCATTGTTTTTAAGACAATTTAAACCAAATTTTGTGGATAATCTTTAAACCCTTTTCCATCCAAAATTAGTTTATTTGTTCTTTCAGTGCTCTTGAACATAACTAGAGCTGTTATTGTTGGTTAGAAACACAAAATCAATTCAAGTAGCACGCACACGTACTGACATTTAAATCTACAATGTGGCACTTCACTGACCAGAACTAGCAAAGTTCTTTTTTTTTTTTCTTACTTTTTTTTTTAGAAGCCTCTGCTATTGGGTTGTGAGATGTGATTTGTCAATTTACATACAGTTGTGTCTTCTGTCAGAGACCTCAAGTAAACTCCTACTGTTAAGGTGTGATTTGTCAATTTGCATATAGGTGTTACCTCAGCTTGCAATTTACATAGGTTGGTGCATGACTCCTAAGACTGTTATAACTCCACACGCACAGTCGCACACAGTCTGTTCATTGAATTGATAAAGCCCTCTGGATAGAGGTCGAAACGTCTTCTGTAACAAATAAAGTCCAGTTGATCTTGTATTGAACGCCTTTTTTGACCAGAACAAAGCTAAATCAATGGGACCAAAAAATTGTCAAATGAACTTAATTTTAGAAAAAATGTTTCAACCTTCTGATTTTATTAAGACTTTCAGGAATCCATCCATCATCTTTTACCCGCTTCTTCCATTTTGGGTCACGGTGGTCGCCGGTGCCCATGTCCAGCAATCACTGTGCGAGGGGCGAGGTACACCCAGGACAGATCACAAGCCCATCACAAACTTTCAAGAATCATTGTGTGTAAGTGTATATAAAACTGGTTATGTTTTAGAATCAATGTGGTTCAAGATGGCTGCCACAGCTAAGCAACATTAGCCAACTCAAAAAAGGCTGTAACAAGTAGCACAAAGGGGCGGCGCAGTGGCGCAGTTTGTAGAGCTGCCGCCTCTCAATGAGAAGGTCGCCGGATTGAATTCCGGCCAGGTGCCCCTCTGGGTGGAGTTTGCATGTTCTCTCCGTGCATTCCTGGTTTTTCTCCGGGTACTCCGGTTTCTTCCCACAGACTAGAAACATACATGTTAGGCTGATTGGAAACTTTGAAATGTGTGTGAGAGAGTGTGAATGGTTGTTTGTCTCTATGTGTCCCTATGATGAACTGTAGACCTGTCCAGGGTGTCCCCCACCTCTCACACAGTGATGGATGGATATGGGCACCAGTGACCCCCATGATCTGGAAAGGAAGAAGCAGGTAAACATGATGGATGGATGGATGGATGGATGGATGGATGGATGGATGGATGGAAGAATGGATGGATGGATGGATTAGTACAAAATAATGCCAGATTTAGTTTTACTGAGTCACAATTTGATGTGGTAGAAGTGAAGAGGTATCTACATGTTTCAAGCTCTAGCAAGTCACATGAGATCTTGTGTTATTACATGAATGGCAGATTAAGTCATTCAGAAAGTTTAACCAGCAGTTTTAATTCTATCACTTCTCTTTATGAGATGACTTTAGTTTAAATTCCTGACACAAAAAGCAGCATGTGTGTAATTATTCAAGGAATGGTGTTTTTCAGATGTTTTGGTGCACAAATCAAATTTTGCATTTTTTTTTTTCATTCAAACCAGTTTAGTGTTAAACATTATCACAAGTAGCAAACTTTCCCTGCAGGTGAAACTTGAACTCCTTCTTGTGATCGGTTTATTTTAAATATGTCTAATAATGAAGAAGAAATAAATCTTGTTGAGCATGAATAGGAGCACACATCTATCTGAAACTCTTCTGTGACCCGCTGCCCATGTTCATCATCTCTGGAAACTCCCACTTCCTAACCTTCACTCCCATTACCAGCGCACACAATTCATTTTGAAACAAGAATACTTGTTTGTTTATGTTCCTAGCAATAACAGCTTTAAGATATAAACAATTTTCAAAAACGATAGAAATGAGAATCTTGCACTTCAGCTCAGCTGGAGGTGATGTGATAGAGAGGTTATTGTGTCAAGATGGATGTTTAATTCATGAATAAAGATCACTGATTAGTTGGCAAACCTGCCATTTTGAATTAAATGTTTGATTTTTATCCCTGAAAGCAAAAATATTACCAGAAAAGGAAACGGCTATATAATGTATTAAAATAAATTACCATAACACAGCAGCATGAAACAGATTTTCTTCAGCAGCAACATGAAACAGATCAGCAGCAACATGATGTGATATTTCACAGTGTTTATTCTGGTTATTTATTCATGAGTCTAACAGCCTCAGGGTAGAAGCTGTTCCTCAGACTAGTGGTTCTACACTTAATGCTCCTTAACCTCCTTCCTGAGGGAAGTGGGGCAAAAAGTATGTGTGCTGGGTGAGTGGGGTCCTTCATGATGCAGGTGGCTCTCTTCCTGCTTCTGGAAGTGTAGATGTCTGTGATGGTGGGGAGGCTGACTCCAACATATTCTGTGTAGCCTTCACCACTCTCTGTAGAGCTTTTCTTTCTGCAGCTGTGCAGCCTCCATGCCACACGTTGATGCTGGAGCACAGGATGCTCTCCACTGCACACCTGTAGAAGGAGGTGAGGACTGAGCTTCTCAGACCAGCTCGTCTCAGCCGCCTGAGGAAGTAGAGTCTCTGATGACCTTTCTTGATCAGGCTGGTGGTGTTGTTGCTCCAGCTGAGGTTATCGTTCATGTGTACACCCAAGTACTTGTAGCTGGAGACCACTTCCACCGCAGATCCTCTTATGTTCAGTGGGGTGTGGGTGTGTTTGTTCCTTCTGAAGTCCACAATCATCTCCTTTGTCTTCTTCACATTCATGTGAAGGTTATTCTCTTTGCACCAGCTCTCCAGGTGTTCCACCTCCTGCCTGTAGCTGGACTCATCATTGTTTGTGATGCATCCCACCACCGCTGTATCATCTGCAAACTTTACAATGTGACAGCCTGGATGGGTAGCTGCACAATCATATGTGAGCAGAGTGAACAGGAGAGGGCTCAACACACATCCTTGAGGAGAGCCAATGCTGAGGGTTATGGTGGAGAAGGAGAAGTTGTGGATCCTCACTGACTGTGGTCTGTTTGTTAAGAAGTCTAGGACCCAGTTACAAATGGAGGGGCCCAGTCCTAGTGTGAATAGTTTGTCCATCACGGTTTGGGGGATCATGGTGTTGAAGGCAGATGTGAAGTCCACAAAGAGCATATGGACGTATGAGTCCTTCTGTTCCAGGTGGGTGAGAGCAGTGTGGACCACAGAGGAGACGATGGCGTCCTCTGTTGTTCGTTTCTCGCGGTATGCGTACTGATGAGGGTCCTCGTTGGTGTTGATGGTTATTTTGATGTGGGTCATGACCAGTTTTTTAAAGCATTTAGTGAATATAGGGGTGAGGGTTACTGGCCTATAGTCATTCAGACCAGTCACTGTAGAGCTCTTTGGGACTGGGATGATGGTGGCAGTCTTCAAGCAGGTGGGAACTGTCTCCAGGGCAAGTGAGGTGTTAAAGATGTCGGCCAGCACATCGCACAGCTGATCCGCACATTCCTTCAGAACTTTCCCGGGGATGTTGTCTGAGCCGGTTGCTTTGTGAGGGTTGATCCTCCTGAAAGTACTCCTTACTTCTGCTGCGGTCACTCTGAGATGCTCTTCATCCAGTGATGAGGTGAGTCTGGTGCTGGGTGGTCTGTTCGGGTCTTCAAAGCGTGCATAGAACTTGTTGAGGGCATCAGGCAGAGATGGGTCTTTGGTGCATTGTACACTCCTTCCTTTATAATCTGTTATGCATTTAATGCCCCTCCACATGCTCCGTGGGTCTTGTGAGGTGAATTGACCCTCAATCCTCTATGTATATGAGGCCTTGGCCACATATATTCTGATATTCTTTGCAAAAATGTTCAGTGTTCTCATCATTTCACAAAGAAAATCTGCCTCACTATGAAAACATGTCTCTCTCAAACTGTACTATAATAATTGTGACATCTACACTACACATCAGTCATAACATTTTGACCACCCTTACCTGTCGCTGCTAAGACATACAGAATACTGTATCCACTTAGGACTTGGGCCGATAACATCTGGAATCTAGAGAACGGAGTGCATAGATGTTAAATAATTTTTGGGGCTAATTTAATCAAAGCTAATTTCTAAAGCATATTTTAAAAACAACTCTCATTGACCATATTACACAAAGTTTATATTATAAAAACAATTCAAGTGGAATAACAATGAAATACCCAAAAGCTAGAAAGTAAAATAAATACACTTGTGCACTAAAAATCAATAAAACTCAAATTATTGGCATTGATTAAATACAATTAAAACAGCAGCTCTAATTTTTGTTTTTGTTTTAAATAGTTTGTTCTTAAAAGATCTGTCACCTCTACTTTTATGTTTGGATCTGGGAACACCCAAATAGTGAGAGCTTTGGCTGGAGTGTGCTGATGCCGAAGTTCACTTAGGACTTTCAAACAAACAGTACATATTTAAACTGGATCTTGAAAGGAACAGAAAGACAGACAAGGGAGTACATCACTGGCTCTATGGTTCATTGACTGGACATGATTCCAGCTCTAATTTGAGAGTTGTGTTATGGGAGTACGCATTTCTGTTTTTCTAACCATTCCTACATGTTATTTTGGTAGAGAAGAACATTATCTTACTGAAGGAAAGCTCAAACGTTAATATGATACTATTAAAGTGTGGGGCTCTGACTGCTCTGAAAAAATGTTGGGGATTTTGTTTTTTCCAGCAGACTGATCCGTTGCATGAAGGCAAACTGTGTTAGTCATTTTACCTGTCAGGGGTTATAATGTTGTGGCTGATTGGAATTTGTAAGTCCTTGTTGTTCTATCCTACTTATTTAAACTAATTTACTGCACGTGTCTCTGGTGGTTTCGCTTTGCTTATTTGTCTCGCATCCAATTCTGCACCTTATGTTTTAATTTGCATATTAAATCTACTCTCTTTCCTTTAGCTATTAGTTCCTCTGTTTAACTTGTGTGTCTCGCCTGCATTCCTTGCCTTAATTGTTCTTTTTTAATGCTGTGCACTCTACCTTAATCTGTTACCATTCAAGGTTTTAGATTTTCTTTGGATTTTGGATTACTCCTTTCATTCTTCATCCTGCCACTGAAAACCTATGCAGTACATGGTGAATCAATAGCCGTGTTTCCATCAAGGTTTCTAGATGCGCATTTTGAAGTATCGCAGCAGAAAAGCTTAATGGAAATGGCAAAATCCGAATTTACTTCCTCAAATTCGCCAAAAAGTTTATACGCTCGCTTGAGGTGGTTTTTGGGATCTTCGAAAATGAGCAGATGCGCAAAACGACAGATGGAAACAGATTTGCCGACTCAGTTCTGCCGTAGCGAACATTCACGTCACGTGACGTTCAGCTGTTTCCGCTCCGGACAACATGTAACATCGCTAAAACTAGTTGGCATGACAGAATAAATACAACTTGCCCGATAGCAACACATACCTGAAATATTCTCTCCATTTTGACGAGATGTGTGGCCGGGTTCTGTTTTCAACCGCTACTTCCTGTTTACTGTAGACATGCGTAACGCTGACGTCTGACGTAATGACGCTGACGTCTGACGTAATGACGCTGTGCGTGGCCCGGTAGATGCGATTCAAGCCAGTTGATGGAAACACTTCTGCTTCGCATTAATTTGTATTTACATATTTGTGAGATTTCAAAAATTAGCTCAAAATTCGAAATGAAAATGGATGGAAACACAGCTATTGACATGCATCATGCATGAAATCTTCTGTTAGTCGTGTTTTTTTTTCACTGTGGCAAAACAGTAGAAATCAACATGGAAACACTGGGAACGCCACATGCACCTCTTTATCAATTTGGCCCGGTTGCCAGACACTGCTAGTCCCCTGCATTGCAGCCAACACTTGAGCTGTGTGTTGCTGTATCCTTCAATACATTCCAAGTCAGTTTTGGACGGTGAAATGTCATCTTTGTTTAAATTTACATGGACAAAAAGCATTGGAGGTAGCCATTATGCATGTGGTCTGCTGCCTTGTTTGCCAGACATGATTCCCCACAATTCTTGTCATCCCTGATCAGCGCTATTCTAATAATGGATCTGTTATCCATCAACATAGCAGCAATGATTGGGTTCACTCAGGGAGGCATTGTGTCCTGAAAGCTGAACAGGTTTTCCTACATGAGTCATAATTTGTTTCCTAATATAAATTGGGTATTCTTAACATCTTCTACAACGTAAAAAAAATGTCTGATCCTAAAAAAAAGGAAAAACAAAAACAAAAACAGGATGGACAAGTAAAAAACAAATGAGGAAAAAAACTGCTTTTTGGT